>CACKRE030002836.1:96654-109718 GCA_902602495.3 Ectocarpus sp. CCAP 1310/34 | reverse complement strand
AGTACTGCCCGTCGTCCGTTCGGACGCGCGCCCTCATGCCCTCGTGGAAGTGGCGAATGACCGCCAGCATCTTCGGGGGCACGCCGAAGCGTTGGAGCACGTCCTACAGTAGGTCTTGGTCCACCGAATCTCATGCATTGGTGAGGTCGACGAAGCACGCGAGCACAGCGTGTCGAGCGTCGACCGGTGTGGGCGGAAACCGCTCTGCTCCTCCGGGAGGATGCCCTCTCGCTCGCAGTAGTGGCTTAGTCGTGTAGCGACGACCTTAAGCAGCACCTTGCCGGCGTGTGCGACGAGAGAGATGCCCCGGTAGTTGCCGCACTCCATCGTGTCCCCCTTCTTGAACAGCACTTTGATGGTGGCATCCTTCCACTGCTGTGGTACGTCCCCAGTCTGCCACACGTCCACGACAATGTCGTGGAACTCGCGGAGGAGACCTTGATCTCCGTCCAGGAAAAGCTTGATCAGCTCAGCCGGTAGGTCGTCCGGCCCGACGGCCTTTTTGTGTACAATGGTCACTCAAGAACAACCGAAAAAATATATAAAAATGTGGCGCGCAGCACGCAGGACCCGCTTTCGCTGTTCAACCGGCCGTTTCCATGCCGAAACAGGCAAGGAACAGTCAAGGCCGGCTGTTGCCGGCCACAGGAGGCAGAAATTACTCAAACTCGGGAACGGCTCATGATTTGCGGTTCCACACCGAACCATACTCAAGACGCCACGAGATTTGCACCGTAGCTCGAGATCAGCATTTTAGACCGGATCGGGCAAGGGGTAGGGCATGCGAATGAAACTTCCACGGATATTGAACGATTTTTCGTCGTCCCCGCTGACACACGCGCTGACTGTATTCGTTGTTTCTGCAGCCGTGGCCACGGTCTATCGGCACTGCTGTAGTCAGCACCAATCTCTTACTTGAGGTACAAGGAGCTTTCGTCGGCCGGGGTCCACAACATCATTGCCAGTTAGTGATGTGGTGCGTAATTACGTCCTTGCCGTTCGACTCCAATCCTACACGCACGGTGGTATGTGGTGCGTCACATGTCACGCAACGGTGGTAAATAACTCGTGTTTGCCTTCCCTCTGTCCTTCTTGTCCGCCCTAGTGGTGGGCGTGAGCTCGCAGGCCGCTGGGCACAAGACTCTCATCCCGCAGTTGATCGAGGCTATTCGAGTTCTTGGTGCGGGCGATATCATCATCGTGTGCGGGGGCGTCATTCCCCCCCAAGACTACGACTTCCTGAAGAAGGCGGGGGTGAAAGCTATCTTTGGACCGGGAACGCGGATCACAGAGGCAGCGATAGAGGTTTTGTCGGCGATCGAAGAGGGTAGAGCGAGAAATGACATGGGGCGGATACGCCCGTGACGCAACAGGGGATTCCACTGAAACCAGCAGATCAAGATGTTGGGTGTCTTAGACTTTTCTGTCGCTGCGTAGAGAAGACAGGGGGGGGAAGGATGTTTCGTGACCTGAAATGTTAACGTAACCGCAAAAATGCAGAGCCTAAGCTGTTGTCATTTGATGTTGCCGTTATTGTGCACTCCTGTGGTTGATTGATGGTGATGAAGACGGCGATTTCGGCGCCTGCCGCATGAATGCACCCAAAGCATCGCCCGGGCGAAGACCCTCAAGGGACGCGGGCGGAGGGGATGTGAGATCCGCGTTGCTATGTTCGGTTCGGAACAAAGGTGTGGTGTTTACACGAATATATTCGTGGTGAGCCACCCGTGGCTGTTACAGTCCAGGTGAAGTTAGTAGCTGTCATAAATACGCTCGAACATTGTCATTTATGTTCCTCTTCAGACCTCGTGGAACGGTACGTTTACGACAGATCCCGGAAGACAAAGACGGACGTGAAACATTTGCAGTACAACAAGGCAAGGCAGGTATTTTCGTATTGTGATAACGTTTGCTCCCAACGTGGCCTACGCTAACGATGCCCCCGAATTGTAAGACATCGAGGTCACTCCCTACTTATGAGCGTTCCAAAAACACAGTGCCAAGCCCTGCAGCTAGTTATCCGATCCACCGCCTCCAGTGATTCGGTAAAGCTTCTGGTCCAGATCCCGAATGTAGTAAATACGCGCCGGTCGTACACGCTTGCCCCTCAACTTGCCCTGGTATATGAATGCCGTCTCCATCACCTGAAACATGTTATTATTAGTTTCAAAGGTGGAGTGCGGCGATGGACATCATGGTTTAGATGCGCTGATGATCAACTAAACAGTGCATGCAGAAACGGACGAAAGATATCTTGGATTGCGTGTGTGGTCACCCAATTTACTCGCACGGTCAGTTTTACATCAGTTTTACACCTTTGGCGTGTTTTGTTTAGACGCATCGGCCGGGGTCACATAGGAGGGGGTCATCGTACAAGATGCGTTTTTCTCTTCACCTTGCTCGTCCTGCACGATGTGCCGTAATGCATGCATGCAACCAAACGCGCAACAGGGTTACCCCTGGACAACCACCCACCTCGACGGATTGGATCAACGGGCTGAATAGTGGAATGTGGTGCTCGACCGGGTTGCCGTTGATGACGTCCCTGAGCAGGATGGAAGAGTCGATACCCTTGTTCACCTGCAGTGCCGCCAACCCACAGCGATGCACGTTTGTTGGGTCGGTTACAAGTTGGTGCTTGAAACGATCCATTCGCCTGACGCGACGGACTGACGACGCCTCGAATGTAGCGTCGAAGCTTCGCAGCTAGTTCTGGCGAGAAACGCACCTCAAGGGTTGACCAGTCGGCTTCAACACGCAACGAGAACACCGCCAACACCCAGCTGTTGATAGAGCGAAAGTTCATGAGGGTCCGATGGCACGCACGCCCGGGCGTCTCATTTTCAAGGCCTACTGCCGGAACCGTGCACGACACCTCCAGCAGTACTCAAATTCAGTCGTCCACCCACCTTCCGCAAGAGCACTCCTCGAACTTGGCTCGTCCGTGTCGCTTTCTTGTTTGCATACATCTGAGACATGGTACATACAAAAACAAAGAACGATGAGCTCACAGGAACACACGGTTGAAAAATGTTGCTCCATGGCGTTGCGTGCGGAGATGTTCATGTTTTTAGACCCGATGGATGCTCCACCTTGTGGCAGGTCAGAGCGTCTTGGAATAATCCGCATGACGACACAGCAGTGGCCATGCCCCTGACGTCACTATCCACAAACTTGTAGCCGAGAAACTGAACCACTGCTCTCCGAAAACAAGTCAGCCTTGGATCAACAATGAGAGACTGGTCGTACTTCTTGGGGCGTTTCCACACAGTTCGCTCGGGACCATCCAACCCTGGTGTATAAGCGACGGAAAAGGACAACACATACATCAGGGCAAACGTTGGTTGTAATCAGTTTGTTCTTTGGAGGAATAGTTGATTCGCGAGGTGCACCCTGAGATAACCCGTGGGGCTTCATGCGGTACTGCAGGACACAAAAAACCTCGTGGGTGTGTCAGAGACCACGTGGCGGAAATACGAGAGTGGTCTGACGGTGGAACAACACTGGACAACACGCTGTTATACATTGGGTTTGTGAAAGTTCCAAACGACACATCACCCTACCCACCCCGTCTTGCTCCCTCAGCCCATCACAACCACATTTGTTGAGGACGCCGATCACAGCGCCCCTTTGAGATAACCATACTGTACCAGATGTAGATGGCCGTATGATAGGCCTGCATTGTGAGAGCCTGTATTTCTGAGCAGCAGTATCTTGTATTTTCTAGGGGAGAAAAACCCACCGCTTGGCAAGAAAAAACAGCTCTCGCGTTACTAAACTACACCTCTCCGGGTCAGCCTATCACCAGCAAACGCACATCTAATTAAATAACAATAGTTTAGAGAAGAGCGGGGCGTCCGTTTCTTAAAGGCTTCGTGGCGATCGGCGTTTTCGACCGCGTGATCCGAGTGAGGGAGTAGTGCATGCGTCAACATGTGACAGGAGTCAACACGACGAGAGAGAAGGATGAGAAGCGTGTAGTTGGTCGCTGCCTCTTTAATGCGTAAGGGCGCAATAGACGAGCCTACCTAGCGTGCAATTACATAGCGACCTTCACTTGTATGGCCCACGCTTAGGGAGGTGTCAGCGGGTACTACGGTAGAGCTGCACAAGCGGCACATGAGGTACTCAGTGCGCGCGGTATGAACCTATGACTGTGAACAGCAAAATATACGGGCCAGCGGCCACGTGCGTGACGTCATCTTCTACCATTATTGGCAAAGAAAAAAAACAGCAGGGAGCGGCATTCCGGTATTCGCGTGCTATTTTCTGTTTTCAAACAAAAATTGAGGCAGGCGTTGTGTTCGTTCTTTCTCCGGATTTGAAGATCAAGAACCGAGTCAGGTGTTACTCCCTGGCATCGCCCACCAGAATGGTGTGCTCTGTCTGCCTCAATGTTGTGTTGCTCACGAACGTGAAATTACAAAACTAATCGATCCCTTGCGGATAGTCACATCAAAGGCCGTAGTCATCCGCGCGCAAGACACAGTCTTTTCATGATATCACTAGTCGTCAACCATACGTGCAGCAAAGCCCGTACATTCACCGCAGTAATATCGACCATAGGCAATCCTCCCTCTGACCCCATCAATGTATGTGCAATTATTCACGTGTGGCGTATTCTCAATCTCTTCCGACCTCGAGGGGCACTATCTATTTCCCTGTGATGTTCGAAAACAAAGCAACTCAGTTCTTGGCTCACATCAAACCGATGCCGACAATGCAGTCCGTAGCCAATGCCACGCGTACGTACGTTTGCAACATGTTTGATCTGCGCGATCGTTTGCTCGTCAACCATGGGTACGCACGATATTCACAATATTCTGCGACCAACGCGCGCACAAGACACAATCATAAATGGGTAGTCAACAGAGGTTAGCAGGAGCATGCTCCATGCCCACTCAAGATACCAATGGTGGATGGCTCGAGGTCAAAGCAGACTTCGCACTCTCGACGGTTTTGCTGTCGCATACAGGTCGTGTGTTTCGCATGCAAGCAGATCTACAAAAAAACGGAGGTTGCGCGTGACCGATTACGAGCGTCTTAGGCAGCTGGGGGACTGTTAAATTCTCCACTCTGGCTGGGTAGGTGGATCCTCTAGTCTACATGAAATGCTGTAGGTGGGATTTTTCACTTTTGAAGGGAACGTTTCAATGTTTCCGGCTAAAGCCAGCGAGCGTGTTAGAACGAAAACCATCTTATCGCTCATCCATGTGTTCGTTGCCTTGCGTGATACCTCTGTATCGGATAACCCTACTCAAGCAATCAACATTTTGTACCGAGTTCAATCGGTCGATGTCCGGCGCCTAGTCGCTTATAAACAATTGACGACGCATGACAGCAGTTTTGCACTTCATCAGGTGTAATTGGTCCGCTTTGATAAGCGCTGCGGCGTCAGGCAACGACATCCTTGCGTACACTACTGATTTTCATGTTCGTGATTCCGTGTTTCGGGGTGGCACAAGTACAGCAGTAAAGCGAAGAATATCCGCAGGCCCTGCCTCTTGGTTATCAGCCTACGCCGGAAACAGAGCTAACCATCGCAGCACGCCACCCTCTTTTTCCCAACACATCCCGTACACAGTACCTACCAAGCAATTTCTTTGCTTGAGACAAACATACGGTCAAGATTGAAAAAAGCTGAGATCTAGACTAGGACGGGGTTTACGAGAATGATGGCTGTCAGCGCACTTGGTGCGGCCCCGACTGGGCACGTATCCATCCCGACGACGGGCAGACAAGAGTTGCGTATGCGTATGAATGTGCCGTTATGACACCGTTCGTCCGCAATACCAGATTCGTATTTATGTAACGTCATGACATTGCTTACGCCTCGTGCCGCCAGCAACGGAAAAGCAAATGCCCAATCTTTGGGTCAGAGCCTACCTCCGCCTCTTGTCTCCTGACATGTTTAATTTGATTTTGAGGTTCTCGGCTGGGCCTAGAACAAAGAGGGAAGGGACTGCTGAACCCTTCTCGTGTTCAAAACTGAAGTTAAGCACCGTAGTAGGACAAGTCGACAGATGAAGAGTTACAGTTCCTCGTGTGGTACCCCTGCTGGTGTGTCAAACACAGAACCAAACGCGGCAAGTCTGGCGCCCAGAATAGGACGAAGAGAAGACAAAACAACTCGGCGGGGAAAAACGTTCGAGTCGTGAATGCATCTGTGTTTGTGTGTTACCGTAATATCATCTGCCATACCATCTGCTACGGACGTCAGGCTGGATCTTGCACGGGCAAAACGTCCACAGAGCAGTGCGCGCTCTTCAAAAATTACCCACAGCAGTAACCACGACCAGCCTGGAAGAAGCCCGCACACAGACGAGGGGCGTACAGCAGTCCTGAACCGACCATCAATAAGGTAGGGCGGGCGCTATACGTGGTGGTGCGATGTGAGGTTGGGTCTTGCGGCCGGGTCTTTTCCCGCCTCTTCTGCCGTCTTTTTCGTTTAACCCATGCGCCAAATTTCGTAGGCGAAGAGCCGGGCTGTAACTGCTGTAAATGGTATGAACCGGTCTACAGCATTATAGCAGCATCTGGATGCACCGGCCGGGGTCACACTGAGCCAGCAGGTGCTCCTTTGTTTCTCCACCATCCTCCGGCGTTGCTGGCCTCAGTTTCATACTGCTGTGGATAAACATACGGAGTAGTGGCGCGATACGTGCCGGTTTGAATTTCTTTTGGCCAACTCCCCCCCCCCCAACGCTGCACCATTGCACCAACCCCCCACTAGTGATGACGTACCATTACAATGTATCGCTGGTTGGTGGCCATGTTTGCGTATTTGCTCATTCGTTAGTGGTCTACACCGTGTGCCTTTTTTGTCTCTTTTTTCTTGTTTTTTTCAGCCTGGTCCCTTGTTGTTCCTCGCTCTTTTTATTTCATTTTCTCTTTACTGTTTCCTTTTTCTCTTCTTCTCTTTTTGTCTTTTTCTCTGTCTCCTTTTTTTTCTCTCTTTTTCTGTGCCAGATGACCTTGTCTCTGCTTGCGTTGTGAAGTACCAAGATTGAACCAAGGGGTGTACCTCTTTCACTCCGGCCTGTGATGGTGACCCCTAGTCTCAACTGTTACCTCGCATGGCGCGCAGAGGGAGTGGAGGACTCCAGAATATCTGTCGTTGATTTCTTTTGACTTGCGGACCCCTCGGGGCCAATTTATTTGAGTGTACCTTGTTAGGGTAAGTTAGCCTGCGGCCACGGGGATCGACCGCGTCGAGTGTTGGATTAGTACGGGCATACGAAGTNATGACCTTGTCTCTGCTTGCGTTGTGAAGTACCAAGATTGAACCAAGGGGTGTACCTCTTTCACTCCGGCCTGTGATGGTGACCCCTAGTCTCAACTGTTACCTCGCATGGCGCGCAGAGGGAGTGGAGGACTCCAGAATATCTGTCGTTGATTTCTTTTGACTTGCGGACCCCTCGGGGCCAATTTATTTGAGTGTACCTTGTTAGGGTAAGTTAGCCTGCGGCCACGGGGATCGACCGCGTCGAGTGTTGGATTAGTACGGGCATACGAAGTTACTGGGTAGAGAGAGATCGGAACGGTTTTTGATGTGAAGACAACAACAACAACAACAACAACAACAACAATTGTAGCTACCACGAGGGTTCAGCTGTCCCTGACCCTCTTGGACCTCCACGTCTAAGCTTGTAACCAGTATCCACGAAAGCATCTCCCCACTTATTGGGCATGATGTGAGACAACGACACATTGCACGCGAACGCACCAAAATTCGAACAAGATGTCCCACATGTCAGAATCGTTGGCGAAGTAAGTAAACATATCCGTCGCCTGCAGGCGACCGCAATATCAACAATGTAATCATCCCGTCGGCCATGAGCTACCTTCGCTGGTAAAAGCACAAAGGCTTCCTGCACAAGAGGGCCCGTACTACGCACGCTCCCACCAGTGGCTGCGGCATTGTTTGTTTCTCGCAACCGCCGTTTTCCATGAACAGGGCAACCAGCAGATGCAAAGACAGAGAGAGGCACTCACCGTAACCTCAACGGCGTCCCCAATCTTCATGTCTGGCAATTCACATCGCTCCCCATTGCGCTGCTCCTGACGCAACTCGTTGAGAAGAAAAGAGGCCCTAGCGAGACATGTAGCCAACACACCAAAATGTGATCACGCAGCAGCAGCAGTGAGTCGGATATACCGTTAACAATCGGTCGTATCGTATGCACGCGAGCTGCGAGTGCGGTGGAAGTCTTGCGGTTTGCGCAAGATTGACCTTCAGTGTACATGATCCATAACCAGGCGGGCGCAGTGCGGCGGCAGAGGGAAGAGGTGTGTATTTTGCGAGGGAAATGCTGCGGACAAAGGCGAGTGAAAAAGACCATCCCCAGCAAAACAGAAGTCCAAGGCTAGCCATGTGCGCGCGTGCAGCAGCTTCTCTGCTGTAGGGAGATTCTCAACGCGGAAGGTGGTGACTAAATAGCATGTACAGCAATCAACGAGGGAACGAATCAGATGCGGGAGACTTCGAACTCACCGCTTTTGGGGAATACGATGCTTCAGCCTTTGGACCTTCTCATCCACGTTGAGGGTGATTCCCTCCACTGACGTTTGCGTAGCCTGCGTGGAAGCCCATCTCCATTGACCCGCTGATGCTTCTCCTAGTGCTCTTGACCCTCCTGCTGCCGCAGAGGGCAAGTGCGATGATGCGGCCTCCTGGACCGCAAGGTTTCTGCCTATCGCCACAATGCCTCTTTCTCTACTTCCCACCAACCTAGTGGCCAACCGGCACGCGGTATTGCACAGCATATCTCTCCCTCTTCTACCCTGGCCTGGTGAGGCTGGGCTTCCTACCCTAGTCTTTGTGTCCGTCTAGTCTTGCAGAGGCAGGTAGGAGACCCAGCTGCAGCAATAGGAAAGACTTGCACTCCACTCGGAAAGGCATACGGGAGCACCGTGAATCATGCACACCCCACCATAATTCCTGATCGCGAACACCAGACCACCAACTCCGAAGTGCCGGGAGTCCGAGCCCGGAGCCTCTTTTGCTTTTGACAGTCGGACTTCTCGGGGAAGGAGACAGGGGCAAGACAGGCAAGACCTTTTCGTCTCTCCCAACGCCTGTACGCCGTGGCGAGCCGCCTCCGCTGAGCTATCATGCAGGCTGATGGTCCGCTCTATCGAAGGTGGTGGAAGGTAAGTGTACTGTTGGCGACAGGCGTGGTCTTCTGGAAAGGTGCGCAAATATTTCCATTCAGCAGTGTCAAGGTCCTCTTCTCTGTCCCCTTACATCCCCGTCCGCCTCTCTGGTCGTCGTTGCAACAACAAGCAATATGCTGCACGCCCACAAACCATCACTAACATGAAAGGACTTGTCTGTTTTGGGCCATCTGTTCGCAGATTGATCCTTCTCGTTATAGCGTTTTCACTCAACGAGACGTAGGTTTTTTGCTCCACGGACGGAGGGGAAAGAGTTCTTACCCGCTTCTTATACACGAATACACACCGCTGTTTTCTGCTGTGTTTTTTCCCCTGCTGTTCTCCGTCGAATGTGTCGCCTACGCAATTAAAGGTGTGTCTGTTCCCGAGTTGTTGTTTGCCTTGCAACGCTGTCTTGCACCCGTGCCGTGCGAGAGTGTCCCAGAATAAGACAAGATATCGACAGGTGAGAAAATGGCGTACTGCATGATCCATAAGGCCGCGCGCTGAAGACCACGCTGCACAGCACAGAGTTTTTTGTCTGCCATGGTCACAACGCCCCCACCGACCCTTGCGGCCTTGCGGTGTTCGCATTTTGATGGACAAGGTTGCGTTCATTTATCCACAACTATCGAAGAGGCACAACAGCTACCGTCTCCTCGCGAACACATGCTGCTTCATCAAGCACCATTTTCTGTCGTTTTTCTCTCATTCCCCCGGCTTGGGACTTGTTTGGTACAAGTGCATGTACGAATCCACGACCGCGCCAGAACACGCAAGGCCACTTTGAGATTTGTGCCCGCCCTTTTGGTGGTTTGGTGGTCGTTTTGCTCGCATGGCATCTGAACCAGCCCAAAACATCCCCGACAACAGGGCGGGGATTTGTCCCTATTTTCGTCATGGCTCGGTCTTGTCTTCGGAGGCAGCAACAATGTCCCGCCAGCGATGTCGTAAGGACCCGTTGAGTTCCATTTCTCTGTCGTCGAATAGGATATATGTCGGAGATGCACCAAACACCCGCCGGGCAAACGGCAAATACTCCTTGCGCAAAGATTAGAAAAATCCTCCCAACAATTAGAACTCTCGGAACTATTTGGTAGACCCAAGGCAGCGATCGGGAACTTCTTTTTGCCGCCTCCCCGCAACAACTCCTTCCGATGCATAATTGTGTCGCAGACAACAACGTAAGTGTTTGCGTTTTTTGCATTGCGCCCCTCTGCGACAGCGCCCCCTTTGTCGCGCCATGCCAACGCGCGGAGGTGGTCGTGGCGTTTGTGTCGATGGAGATGGACGTATGTTTGTACAATCCAAGCCGGGTGCACATGCAGCAAATGTTGTAGACGTCCCGGTGTCCGAAGTAGAAGTATCAACAATCAACCCCCCGGCACAATCATGAAAGCAGTACATGGTTCCAGCAGGTAGCGGCAAGACACTTTCTTCTGTATCTAGAGCTCCAGGGCCCATCGTGTGGTAAAAGAGTCGACGGCGTGAAAGAGTGCGTAACGGTGTGCACAGATGAGGTGCAGTAAATATTTCTGACAAGGTTTTCATGTTGAGGTTTCAGCGCCGGGATTTCGTTGTGAGCGCAGCTTGCGACAAACGGCTTCGCGGCTGCGGACTGGAAATTTGCATTTGGCGCGCGCAGGAAATGTCCGCCCTTGAAAATATGAAGTAGGATGTTTCTGGGCAAGTCGTCTCCGTGTACATACTGCTGTACACTCGTCGAGGCAACTTCTGGCAAATTTCAACGCGGGAATGGAAAGGATCTCGCCTAGTGTGCCGTCTGAAGCCTCTCGTGCATCCCTGCGATGCCTAATTTGTTGTGCCGTTTCCCCAGGGCAACCTTAACCTTGCAATCGAGGAGACGAGACTCTTTTTCACGTTTTCACTCTATATTTTGGGTAAAGACCTGGTGTTGCTGCTGCTGTCTCCACATCCTCAACTGCTTGCGTTCTCTCTCTCAGGACGGCTTCGATTTGGACTTGACGTACGTGACGAGCCGAATTATCGTCCACGGTTTTCCCTCTACTGGCGTAGGTGAGAGCAGACTAGGATGCTTTGGTGGGTTCCGCTCGGACACGGACAGTCGTTAGAGCGCTCTGAGGTTGAGGCCGCCGGGCGGGGTGGTGGGGGAGGGGTTGCTTCCGGGGGCAGCATGAAGTGCCGTCGGTAATGCCACTGCCATTCTCGGCTTGATATTTCTACGGTAATTGTAACGGTACTAGGAGCGTAGGCATAAGCATTACCGCTAAGTGCTCGACAGCAGTCCGGTCAAATCGCAACGAACAGTAGTCAGGGTGAGTGTTCCCACGAGCGCTGGGACGGCCTTAGGGTCAATCAACTATGTGTAGTCCATCTTTTGGGAATGATGCAACAAGTCCCCCAATTATTTTCGTTTTGGGGATGGCAACTCTTTCTTGAAACTGAACGAAGTAGAAAAATGAAAGTATACTTCATGTTTGACGACGTCGCTGTATTTTCGTTACATGAGGCACGAGCAAGACACGTTCGCCCCTCCCACCCCCCGCAAAAGTTTGTCCACCCAGAAGCGGTACTAAAATGGTTGAGGTAGCAACATCAACATTTTATCCAAGAAGGAAGCGACCGAAATTGGGAACGAGGAAGTTTGAAGTGTGTGGGACTTGCAAGGAACGTGAACAGCGCCGAATTGTTGGCAGTGCCTCCCTCTCCTGTGACTGTGAGCACCAGCGATACTCCTCCCGGAGAGTAATGCTTTACGATGTCTATAGTCAATAATTTAATATTTTTTGACTTGACAACCGATTACAGCAGTGCTCCATTCCCCCCACGTCCGATGTCTGATCCTCTACTAATTGTGACGGGAAACGCTCTTGGTACACACTACATGGTTTATTGCTTGACAACATATTTGTTACGTAGACTGCGGTTCGGCATCCAGTTGTGCACTCGACTCATGCGCCAAACAAACTTTCATGCAACAGAAGCAGCAGGTGTAGATCGCCCAGGCCACGTCCGGATTCGCCCGCGGTGGTCTTTCCTGTGAATGAATGAATGCTGTGCTTTTGCATCCTATACTGTTCTGTCTACAGTAGCCTCGGAAAAGGGCGTCTCTTTCTCCTATCTTTAGCACGCCCCTACTCCGATGCAAGTTAACCTGTGAGCGTCTTGGCCGCGTGTGTGCCATTGCTTTCCCTTGGCGTCCTTGTCGGCGCAGAGCACATCTACCGGAATCCCCGAACCGAGGTGCAGCGACTGCTCGAAAAGTATCACAGGGGTCACTACAAGATGTACAACTTCGCAAATGAGCCAGGCCGGACGTACCCGGACCAACTCTTTCAGGGCCGCGTGGAGAGGTTTGTTTTGTCGTATGCATTTTCTGTTGTGTTTGGGAAGGCCATTGCCGTGTGGTACGACATGGCGAGTACGCTGTTGGGACACCCCACAGCTGCAGAGCTGTTCGTGCACATTTTTCGCTGAATGCCGAACCTAGTCAGGGCGTGAAAGGCATTCAGCTATAGGCCAAGAGGGATCCGCGTTGCGGAAGTACCGTGTGCGTTAGACGAAGCCCAAAGTGACGCCGCTACTGCTATTGGCCCCTCGTCGTCTCCCGCGTTGTCTGATTTACCTGATTAGGTACCCCTTCTCAGATCACACGTGCCCCCCCCTGGAGTCCGTGGTGAACTTTTGCGAGAACGCGAAGGCTTGGCTGGACATGGATGAGAACAACGTGGTATCTCTCCACTGCAAGGCGGGCAAGGGCAGGGCGGGCATCATGGCGGCATGCCTGTTGGTTCGATTGGGAGAGACAGCGGCCGGTGCGGTGTCGAAGTTTGATGCGGTGAGACGGCCAGGCATTTTTGCCCTTGTTTGGAGTTGTACCTGAGGTGGACATGGAAAATGTATTGCAGGCGCGAAAGGGGGTGGGG
>CACKRE030002836.1:80566-90902 GCA_902602495.3 Ectocarpus sp. CCAP 1310/34 | reverse complement strand
CCCCCCCCCCCCTGCCCCCCCGCCCCCTCCGGACCAGTCACCACACATTTTCTTTTATTTCTACCGATTGTTATTATTACGTTTCCCGTGAGTTAACCTTGATGAGGTCGTGTTGGTATCATAGGCCAGCCGCCGTCTCGTAGGCTGGACGGCTTGTCATCTTATTCTGTTCACGGTCAAGAGTCGATAGACGTAGCCAACAGGGGGGGCACTGCTTCCTGCCCTTTCCGCGATCTTAGGCTGCCACGACCCCAATGCGTGATACGTAGCTCGATCTGCTGTAGACTCTGCGAGCCATGTGTGTGTGCATAGCACAGGTTGTGTGCAAGGTGTGTGCATGCTGTATGTCCGTTCCACGCAGGCGTGATCCAAGGCGTGTGGACATTCGTAGATACGAGAGCGTGGCGTGCCACCGGACACGAGGCTGACTGCTTAGATCGTCGACCGCTGCGGTGTGGCGGGGACTTTGGTGTTTTGTGTAGCGGAATGTCATCTCGGGGCGTGTGAAGCAGTAATCTACCTGTTTGTGCGAATGTGTTCATGTGAAGCAGAGGGTCATCAACGGCGATGCGGCTCGCTTGTTTTTATCGTCCTCTATTTCCACCATAGGTTGGTGTCAGATGAGTGATGGGTGTGGGTTTAGGGTGAAGGGACAACCGCATATACTCCGTTTAAGTAGTTTCTTGGTTTTTCAGCGTACCTGGTGTGTGTTCCGTCGTGCATCCGGTACGCCAGGGTATATTTATGGCGTGCTTTTCTTTTCAGCTTTGCCCGTTGTAGTGAGGAGAAGCAGCACCCACCTTGCTGAGTAGATCCTGAGTATGTTTCATATCCCTGTTGTGCTTGCTTGCCGGTAGCGGATAATCTTCGGAGGTAGGGTAGCATGTTCCTAGCACGATCGATTCAGCAGTATATATTGAGGGTAGGCCTGAGGTTGTTTTTTGGTTCCAGGTGTGGTAGGTGCTTATTTTGTTTACTCGACGTGCGTGTGATGATGGGTTTTGCATCGAGCGGCGGTCCGATCCTTTGCCACACGGCAAAATCTCGGCAGAGTCGGCGGTACAAAACCGGCAAGATGAACGAGAGAGAAGATGTAAGGCTCAGCGACGGTTGAAATTCACTGTCCGCGAAAGAAGGGTGGAAGGCGCCACTACGCCAGCGTGTAGTTTGTTTGTGACCCTTGTGTGTTTGGTCGCCAATGGCGCGAAATGGGCCACGCGCACGTGGCCGTTGCAGGTGAAGCACGATGAAGTTAATCCGTCGAGAAAGGAAATGCGTGTGGAATCGAGAGGGCGTTGGACAAACATTAAATGGAAAGATGACAGAAAAAGTACCTGAACGACGAAGACGGAACTAATATGACAGGGTTTCGCAATAGTTACAGCTGAGCGGATGGACTTCGCATGTTGTCTCTCCCGTCTCTAAACACTGTTATCGCTAGCTGTGGTGGTTGTTTGTCACTGTGTACATGAATCTACCTGCTAGTTGCGGTTGTTTTCCATTCTGAATTTAGATAAGGACCAAGGAAACAAGTGCCTAGTTCAAGAACCCCCCCCCCCACCCCCCCCTCCCCGGGTGTTTGCCATCGGGGTTGGGTTTTCGTCGCTTGGCAACGACGCTGTAAAAAATGCCAAGTCACTTCGTGAACTCGGCAACCAGGTTACCGTTTTTTTTGTACCTCTGTTTTTTTTTTGGCGGTAACCACGAATGGTGGTCGAGTATATCATGTTGTGCGGTGTGGAGAACCCTCACTCCGCGCAAGGGGGGTGATCGCACCACGTTGTGTTGAAATGGTCAAGCACCCTCGAGGCAGTTACACAGTGCTTACAACTGTCTCAGGAGGTGAAAGCACCAGAAAACAAATTAAGTCATACGTATCTGTCATCCGTACGCAAGGAAGTAGGCACAAGCTGCCGAANACCAGGTTACCGTTTTTTTTGTACCTCTGTTTTTTTTTTGGCGGTAACCACGAATGGTGGTCGAGTATATCATGTTGTGCGGTGTGGAGAACCCTCACTCCGCGCAAGGGGGGTGATCGCACCACGTTGTGTTGAAATGGTCAAGCACCCTCGAGGCAGTTACACAGTGCTTACAACTGTCTCAGGAGGTGAAAGCACCAGAAAACAAATTAAGTCATACGTATCTGTCATCCGTACGCAAGGAAGTAGGCACAAGCTGCCGAACACCCTTAGCAGGATGCAGCGCAGCCTTCATGCACACTCGCCGAATACCTCACGGCGCTTCGCGCTTGGTGATGTGAGAGCCTGGTCCGGTGAGAACCCGGCGTGCTCCGTCCCGGCTTTGTAGGGATGCGAGGTCAATGGTCTAACGACTACGGCATGCACGACTATGAGTACACCCCCCCCCCCCCGGTGTTTGCCTATCGGGATTGGGTTTTCGTCGCTTGGCAACGACGTTGTCAAACAAGCCAATTCACTTCGTGAACTCGGCAACCAGGTTACCGTTTTTTTTTTTTTCCTCCGTTTATTTTTTTTGGGCGGTAACCATAATGATGGTTGAGTAGATCATGTTGTGCGGGGTGAACCCTCACTCCGCGCAAGGGGGATGATCGCACCACGTTGTGTTAAAATGGTCAAGCACCCTCGAGGCAGTTACACAGTGCTTACAACTGTCTCTGGAAGTGAAAGCACCAGAAAATAAATTAATTCATACGCAGCTGTCATCCGTACGCAAGGAAGTAAGCACAAGATGCCGAACACCCTTAGCAGGATGCAGCGCACCCTTCATGCGACTCGCCGAATATCTCACGGCGCTTCGCGCTTGGTGATGTGAGAGCCTGGTCCGGTGAGAACCCGGCGTGCTCCGTCCCGGCTTTGTAGGGATGCGAGGTCAATGGTCTAACGACTACGGCATGCACGACTATGAGTACACCCCCCCTCTCTCTTCCTTGTCTCGCGGTGGGACGAAAATAAGTGAAACGTGCGTCTTCTCAGACGAGGTCGGCAGACGATCAAATTCCCAGTCAGTCCGTTTCCGGTACCGGGGGGCGAGCGCGCGTGGAATGTGTACGTGCGTGGAGGTAGGAAGTTCGAGTTTTTGTTACGCTACCAAGCAGTGAATATAGACTAATTCTCGTAGTTTTTACTCCTTCAGTTCCAACGATTGTCCCGCCGATTTTAGTTGACCGGCCATAACTTCATCAATATTAACTTTTTTCATTTTATTTTTTTTTAGTGTTGATCTCCGTCGCAAATGCCACAAGAGTTGTTCGGGGACCAAATCGATTTGAGACGTTCCTGAGAATTCGTGGTTCTCATATAGGTTTTTCCAGGCGTTTTTTGGGAGGAGGGGATGAAACGTTTCGGCCAGTATCTCGCCAAACGCTGTCATAATCATGTCGTTTTTTTTTGTTCTTGATTGCTAACGGCGGGGTTTGACCAGACGAACACGATGGCGCCCTAAAAAAATAAATACAAAGACTTTATTACTATATATACCCGTTTAAAGAGGGGCACAAGATATTGTACCTTCCTTTTCCGGTCGCAAAACTAGGTGGCAACGCGTGATGTTTGGTTGTTTTAGCTTCATCGTCGGGAAACCTCGCTATTTACACTCGTCTACTTTCACAATCGTACACAATACACGTTAGTCTACAGTATGTACATACATACAGTACAGTATGTACATACATACAGTAGTACATCACGCTCAATACCGATCTCATTGACCGGGAAACGCAGCCGGTCTGGGCGAAAAAAAAAACACAACGAACTCCCTGGAAAAAATGGCACCGACCGAAGCCAAACTCGAGGTCGTTCTTCCGAACCCCGTACATACGTACCGCCGCGATCATAGCATACACTACTTGGGGTTAATGTACTCGGATGGAGCTGGCTTACGGTGCGACTTGCATTTCTCTTGCGCCTCTACCGCCTCGGCGCCCGTAAGCCCGGCGTCGTACACCGCGTGGAAGTTGGCCACCTTCCTGCAGAACTTNGTCCAGTAGCCCTCCTTGTTCTTGCCGTACTCGAACTTGTAGTACGTCGAGAACTTGCGGTCGTCGCCCTCGCCCTCGAAGTAGAGCATGTTGATGTCGCGGTACTTTTCCGGCCTGGTGTGATCACCTGCTGCGTGCTTTTCCTCCGAAATGCGGCAGCGCTCGCGCCGCAGATCTTGGGCCTTGTCGATGTCGTCTTGAGTGCCCTCGACGAATCCGACGTCGCCCACGATGGTGCCGGAAATCATGATGCCCTGTCCTTCTCCCTTCTTTTTCAGCCCGTGCATCATCGGCGGCCACCACGCCTTGCTCTCCCCGTCGTGGGCCCTGTAGATGCACTCGTCCTGGTAGCAAAATATCGCTCTTCTGCCATCGGCGTACTTTTTCTTGCTGGTGACCCTCGCTCGTAGATCCGGATGGAACTCGGAGAGGGTTTCTGCGAAGGCATGCACGCAAACCCAAACACGCCCGTCCTCCTTCATGTCCCTCGGCTGCGTTTCCACCTCCCAGGATCGAACTTCCTCCATGCTCGCGTCGATCCAGATCTCCGTGTAGTCGCGATGCTCGAAGTAAGCGGGGAGATACGTCTCGACCCGGTACTTCAGCACGTCTTCACGGTCATGACCGTCGAAGTACAGGCCCGACTGCATGTCGCGGTAGGAGCATCCCAGCTTGTGAAGCCAGGACCGCGCTGTGCTCTCGGTGATCGCGTACGACACGACTTCACCCTTGGCGTTCTTGATCTTCGTCACGGGCGCGTGCTTGAAGGGGTCGTACCCGTTTGCCTTGGTCGCAGCGATCTCCGGCAAAATAACCTTGTTGATGTAGTCGCAGAACGTCTGAGCGGTCATGTTCGGCTCCCCGTTCTTGACGGCGTTGTTGCGGATGTAGAAGCGGATCACAGCGAGAAGCCCCTCGTCCAAGCTCAGGATCCAACGTCGCGCGTGTCTCCCCGTCTGGTCCAACTTTAAAAACATACATGCACATCAAGAGGACCGGGAGAACGACAACATAAAAAGAAAACGAGCGAAGAGAGAGCCAGGGTCGTGTTAAAACTGTTGTGTACATACTGCTGTGTGTGTGGAGGTGTGTAGCTGCCGAGCGCTCGTGAACATATGTACACTACAGCAGTACTATTGTAAGTGCCGATCCCCACATTTTTGTACGTTGCCTACAGTACTGCTGCATGACGCATTTGAGTTAAGTAGAAAGGAGACATTGCACTCACCACGATACGGCCCTTGGTTCGGTACTCGAGCTCCCACTGCTTGATGGTGCCCACTGACACCTGGAGAAACTCTGCGGACTCCTCGAAGGCTTGTCGCTTCGACACCCCCTTGAGCAGCTTGCTGTACACCCCTCTCAGGGCGTGGGCCTTGGTGAGCAGTTTCCCAGCTTGCGCGTGCGAAACATCAATGGGCTCCTGCGGCGGCAAGGGTAAATCACGGTGATGGGATCAGAGGGTGCTTGGTGTTTGCAGCTCGGTTACACCGCCCACATGAATGTACACAAACACACGCGTGCGTTTCAGATCTGGAGAGAGAACATGTGGCGTGCAGCGTAAGCAAACAGTAAGACAGCACACCTGCAGTAGCATGTTTCGTCTCACAAGGATCCAACAGCGATACTGTACAGCGCAACAGAGGCAATTGCATGACGCTTGCACACATGCATGTTTCAGATTTTGAGCACGCTTGCAGCAGCNTTTTTTTTCGGGGCCTGCCCCAAAAGGTTCGGAAATGGAACCAACGCCATAAAATAGAACAGAAAGAGAGCTTCAATTATCTGCAATTTTTTTCGGTCGCAACCCCGTGGTTGTCGAGATATGGAGGATTTGGTGGGATGAAGTACCTTAGGTGGCGATGGTAATAGGCCCATAACTTTTGATCCAGAGCGTTGCGACCCATTTTGAAAGGCTTTTTCGAACGCCGCTGGCGAGAGCTTTCCAACGCATATTTGCTTGTCGGTCAAAATTTTGGGGCACGTGTTTATTTTTATTGTCCCGCCCCAAAACTGTCAGACAATCGTTGGAACTGTTGCCTTGTGCTCACAAGCACGTGCGTGCGATGTTGGTTCTGCACGGGACTTGTTTCAGGAAAAGAAAGACCGCACGTCAGTCACTAAGGCGTCGTCGTTGTTGAAGCTTTTTGTTTTCATGCCGAGAGCAGAACGCGGGCTGTGCATACGAGGCAGGATCGAGCAATGTGCATGGGAGGGACAATATTTTGCTCTCTCCCCCCCTGCCATCGTGTTGCCATCGGGGTTGGGTTTTCGTCGCTTGGCAACGACGTTGTAAAACAAGCCAATTCACTTCGTGAACTCGGCAACCAGGTTACCGTTTTTTTTTTTTTACCCCCGTTTTTTTTTTTGGCGGTAACCATAATGGTGGTCGAGTAGATCATGTTGTGCGGGGTGGAGAACCCTCACTCCGCGCAAGGGGGATGATCGCACCACGTTGTGTTGAAATGGCCAAGCACCCTCGAGGCAGTTACACGGTGCTTACAACTGTCTCTCGAAGTAAAAGCACGAGAAAGAAAATTTTGTCACACGCAGCTGTCATCCGTACGCAAGGAAGCAAGCACAAGATGCCGAAAACTCTTAGCAGGATGCAGCGCACCCTTCATGCGACTCGCCGAATATCTCACGGCGCTTCGCGCTTGGTGATGTGAGAGCCTGGTCCGGTGAGAACCCGGCGTGCTCCGTCCCGGCTTTGTGGGGATGCGAGGTCAATGGTCTAACGACTACGGCATGCACGACTATGAGTACCCCCCCCCCCCCTGATGAGCAAAAAAGTCCGGAACGGAGTTAAAGTAGGGGACACACACGGAAACGTCGGTTTCAGGAATTAATGCTGTTTGCGCATGATTTTGTCGGTATGTCGGACACCCCTGAGGGACTGCAACTGCAAATTGACGCGGCGAAGAAGTTTACTGATTGGTGGAGATTGTCTGCCAACGTCAAGAAGAGTGCCGTCATGGTATGCAACGAGAACAAGGAGGAACCACCAGTAGAACATAGATGGAAGTGGGGGATCGAGGAGATTGCAGTAGTGGACCATTAGACGTACCTCGGAGTAGAGATCGCAAAAGACTGCTCGTGGAATGCACACATGTCCAAGGTAGCGGAAAAGGGCAAAACACGAGCAGGGAAACTGCACCCAATACTCGCAAACCTGCACCTCGATACACACACGCATCAAATTTAAGGTTGTGAAGAGCGTTATCGTAACGCCGCCAGAGTACGCCGGAGAAATATGGGAAGGAAATAAGAAGAGTGAAAGAACTCGAGGCGGCGCACATGAAAGCAGCGAAAACCGTCCTATTTACGGTGGTACATAGTTAGTGGGAGCAATTTTTGGAGTTTTTTGGCGACAGTATTTTTTTCTCTCAAGCAGTGTGAAAAAATATTCTTGGACAGCTGGAAACAAGCACTACTGCCCAGAGGCGTTATACGCAATCTACAGCACGGTTAGCAGACCCACCACACATCAAATGAAACACGGAAACCACAGCTTTCAAATGAGCCGGGCCTTGCTCTCATCAGACAACTATAAGGTACAGCAGTTGCCGGCCAATATAGGGTACTTTTTCACTACATGTACTTTTTTGTGCGGGCCTGCAAAAAAAAACAGGACGGATGCGAATTAGCCATGCATGTAGAACTTTTTGGAAACCCTATGATTTCGCGCACGCGCACATCAGACCAGCGTTGGACACAACGCAGCCGTTGTCGAGTACTGCACGCTCAAAGAGGGGCCTCTCAGCTATTGGCCGATGGCGAAGCCGAAGGGCAGGAGGCAGCCAACTGGTGGTGTAGTTGGACGCCCTTCCAAGTCGGACAAGAGAGCCAAGACAGCAGCAGCGAGAGGTGCGTTGGCCCAGGAGAGACTCCAAGCTGAGCTCGAGCAGCAACGTGCAGCGCTCGCGGCGGACAGAGCAGAGATGGCGCAGAGGGAGCAAGCGCTCAGAGCGAAGGAGGCTGCGTTCGCCAAGAAGGAGCAAGAAATGGCGCGCGCCGCTGCACAGCGGGAAAAGCGTGAGCAGCAGGAGGTTGAGCGCGTCCAAGCAGCAGCTGCTGCTGCGGCGGAGAAGGTTGCTCAGGGCCTGGACTACATGGACACATCTGTGCACGAGGTGAAGCCGAAGAAGGGCGAGGTCTGGACCCAGTTGCAGTCAAGGATGGTCCTCATGCTACTCTTCGACCTCCGCAAGGAAGGTTGCTCTGAGAAGGAGGCGGTGTTGAAGGTCAGTACACAGCAGTGAAGGTCGGATGGTGTGGCACAGCAGCAGGCCGATGTCTTTTTTAAATATTCATCTTGATCAAAGAGGGGTAACGGTTGGTTTTTGAATCTATACTCCGGAATATGTGTTGTACACCCTATTTTTGCTGCCAACAGCAATACGTTCATGTGTGGTGTGTGTGTTTTCGTTGCATTTATGTCGGGCGCGAGCCTTTGCCGTTCGTTACACGGTTGACTCACCTGTCTACGTCACACAAATATTCAGCAGGAATACATTGTACTGTTGTACAGCAGTTCTTTACAGCAGTACTTTACAGCACCTGAGCAGGCTTGCATGTGCGATGTCTCTCTGTGCAATGTCCAAGTGAACTGACCTTATTCATAAACGATGTTGCAATATTTTCTCTTCTCTGGACCTCTCTATGCTGGCAGGTTGCGCGCACTTTCAAGATCGGCCACGACAAGGTCAGACGCATCAACAACCACTGGTGGGATCACCGCCAGTTGTACGAGACCACCGCCGTGGGGAGAGGCAAGACGGCAAAGAAGGATGATGGGCGACGCCGCCTCACCGAAGTACAAGAAGATCAACTTCGCGAGTTCATCAATGACGAGCACAAGGCCGGTCGTCAAGTCTTTCGCCGCACGGTGGCAGAATGGATGCACAGGACTTGCAACATGGAGCAGCCGTCCAACCGTTCGGCAGGAGGGCTGCTGAGTAGGCTCGGCTACAAGCGTCGTAGAGGCAGGATCAAAACGCCACCGTTAAACGCCGAAAGACTTGCTCGCATTCGTCGGTTTCTTGTTGAGATGGACATGGCAAAGAGGGCAGAGGATGCTGGGTTAGCAGTGATCGTGTACATGGATGAGAGTTTTGTCCACCAGGCTCATGGTTCCCCCTATTCTTACTTTCCTTCGGACGAGGATGGAGTTGTGCAGGATGGGATTGGTCGCACAACGGGGAAGGGCTTGCGCATGATCATGGTGCATGCAATCACGAAGTGGGGGCCGTTGGCTAAGCTTTGTGATGGGTTACCGATCGAAGAGGGCTGGTTCAAGGAAACGGGTAGCGGCAAGAAGGAAATGGAAGATGAGGAGACAGCAGAGTTTCTGTGGCAGGCTAAGTTGGCAAAGGGCGATTACCACGCAGCAATGACCGACTCGATGTTCATGGAGTGGCTTGAACACCGCCTTAGCCCTGCGTACAACGCGATCCCGGAGTTCAAAGGCAAACGGATGATTCTTGTTCTTGACAACGCCTCATACCACCATGGATTTGACGCGGAAGTCAAAGTGCCGGAATCCAACACCAAGAAGCACAACGTCGATCTGTTGCGTATGTTTGGGGCCAAGTCGATCAGGGTTAGGCGTAAGGAGGGCGAACAGGGCGTTGTTGAGTACAACTTAGAGGTACCGACAGAGCCTGGTTCTTCATTCCCTGCAGGGAACAGGGAGGGCGGTGTAAGCAGAGCGGAGGTAGCAACGGCCACTCGGGAGTACATCCACCTCAATCACCCTGAAAGGCTCGAGGAACGGGTGGTGACGTTCATGAGGAAAAAGGGGTGGGCGTTGATTTGGACGCCGCCCTACATGCCGTCCTTTCAACCGATCGAGCTTTTTTGGCAGCATGGTAAGCAGTACGTCAGCCTTAAGTTTGAGTTGAAGCGAAAGATGCGGGAGGTGTGGGTGCAGATTCGTAAAGGTTGGTACGGGGACAAGGCATGGCCAGGCCAGGAGGGGGGGTGGAAGGCAGCCAATTGTTCGAAGCTGGTTGACCACGCCATTGGAGAGATGAATAAGTGGGTCAAGGACCGTGATGAAGTGGGGATACCAATGTTGGCCGCATGATGCTGGGCATTTTTTCCGATTTTGAATCTCTGCTCAGGTACACGACAAGCCATAACTCAAGCAATTTGAATTTTTTTTTATGTTGTTTTTTCATCGTGACCGCCTTTTCCCTGTCGTCAATTTGCGCTATCGTCTGCTGTGCTGCGCATCGTATTGCGAAAGTTACACTCCGAAACGCATATCTTTTAAATTGCTCCTATTAACTATGTGCCACCGTAATAGGATGCTCCAAGCGCACAAGTAATGCAGCGGTCAGGGCAGAATTGGGGATCCAATCCCTACGGTCGGGA
>CACKRE030002836.1:40669-70353 GCA_902602495.3 Ectocarpus sp. CCAP 1310/34 | reverse complement strand
CCCCCCCCCCGCCCCCGTCTACCTGCCCATTCTTCTCACCGTATCATAACGTGCTACCGCCGCCTGGGCAGTTTCTCCCATCCGCACCATCAAACACGCCGCCATGATCCCCGCCCTCCCCTTCCCGGCCTTGCAGTGCAAAGAAACCACGTTATCGTCGTGGGCATCTAGCCAAGCCTTGGCGTTCTCACAGAAGTCGACCACGGACTCCAGCGGGGGGCAGGTATCGTCCGTGAACGGGTACCTGTGGCGCAGGTCAGATCATGCGATGAAGTTTGCTGGAGAGGCCGCATCGCGTGCAACGTTACAGCCCCGACCATGACGCGGACGCTGTGAGAAAATCAACCAAAAAGAAATTGCATCCCGAGCTAGAAATCCGCGTGCGCCTGCTAGTATACCTTCCATCCCTCCAGGCACTACATAGAGAGGACGTGCAACAGCAGATGCCACAGTAGACCGAGGCTTTACCGAATGCTACAGTCGATCTGCTGAGCACAACGGTAACGGTTACGGTGTGCTGCGAAAAACCGTGGGGGTGTCCCGCACCTTTCGACCCGTGTTTCCATCCTGTGCGTCGGCGGGGTCATCTGTGCCAGCTCGCTGGCGAAGTTGTAGACCTTGTACCGGTCGCAGTGGTACTTGTCCAGCAGCCGTCGCACCTCCGTTCGCGGGTCCTCGTACAGTGGATCTACCGGTACAGCACACGGTCCACAGCCCCGTCGCATTCCATTTCCAGGTTAGACGCCCGATCGCATACCATTTCTCGGTTATACGCCGCCCGAGTATGGACACAAGCTGCTACAGCAGATATCTATGCATGAATTCTTGATAGCAACACATCAGGTTGTGCGGGGAGACTACAAATATCAAGTAACAGCTGCAGAAGAGCTCTGAAGAGGGACGGCCGGTTCCTACAACTACCGATAGTTTGTCGACCAGAGTTTCAGATGTTGGCTGGACCGAGCCTACAACATACCTGCGCTGACGTTGGGAACGCCGTGCACGATTATTCGCTTCGTCACGTAGACAACATCCAGATCAAATCCGTCCTGCCAAAACACAGGCGTCAGACAGAGTGTGATCGGCAAGGTCAAAGGGCGATGTGGGGGGGTCGCAATGCGCAATATCATTTACACATGCACGCTTCCTCATTGGTCGACTCCACAGGCCTAACCGCAACACAAACCAGTCCCATAGCCGTAATCGTGGCGACGGAAATTTACCATATGTTACGTGCGCGTGCACCGGTTTACGGTAGTGGCAATCGGGAGCGGAAGATGTGATAGGTCGGCACATCTTTTATTTCTCCCGGCGGTTTCAACCGCACGGGCATTCAGGGACTGCTTCACTCAGTTCGTCGTTACAAGTTGCTATTGCACACACCGGGTTTTCAAGTCCCGCCGGGAAGAAAAGAACAAGAGAAGAAAAGAGCGGCAGGCATTCATAACTCCGAGCCAGTGATACCGTAAGGCACAGCGGTTGCTTTTGGCATGGCGCGGTTGTTGTATTGGGGTATCATTCATACTGGTAATCGAGCTTGCCAGACGAGGGGACCATGCAGCACGGCGAACCCCTTTTGGAGCCAGACCCGTGTTTGGGGACGGAAAGTGTCAGTCATCAAATTGTCCCCCGCCCCCCCTGATTGTCTTCCACGCCACGATCGATCCTCAAGCCAACAAAACTGAAACATGTCCTGCCGAGAATCCAACTGGCTCTTGGTACAATTGGGCAGAAAAACTCTGTGGCGACTGCATGCTGCTGTGATGTCGCACGACGGCACAGGAATAGACATGCGCAAGGAATGACGACACTCTGTTCCGCATCATGCCACAATGCACCAACCGTACCCCGAGTCACCACGTGCGATGGATCTCTAACTTTAAAATATTTATGATGCGTGAGGTGTTTTTGTTGTGGCCACAACATTCGGTTCTTTGCCTTGGAGAGCAAGCAAGCAACAAACGCACGGAAGTGGGGATGCTGAAGAGCCCAGGACGGCCATCGTCATGGATTAAAAGAGCCTGTAACTCGCAGGGGATATCGCTGTGTGCTGCTCGGAAAATCGTGGAAATACAGGTAGCTTTGTCTGACGCAATCAACTCATCGCTGATCTATCTTAAGACTCTTTTCTTAGAGATGCATTCGTTGGGAGTAAAAAAAAAAAGATCAAGTCAACACTCGGAATCGCAACAACTCCAGTTTTTGATGATCAATACCGACAACGTCTCCCGAGTATGCAATTTATATGCTACAACCGCATTAGTAGGTGCCATCTGCCATGTTTCGCAAACTACGCCCAGTGTGTGTTGCAGCGTCGGGGACGAAATCAAGTCACATCCTCAGCATGTTGTACTATTATCTGGTTCATTACTTCGGAGTAAATAGGGTACCTCTCTTCTTGGTAAGTCAGCCTGAGACCACGGGAATCGACCGCGTCAAGTGCTAGACTATATCGAATACGGACAGATGAAGGTACTGGGCAGAGAAATCGGAGCGGTTCTTAATGGGAACGCAGCAACGACAACTTGAGATGGAATCGAAGAACAAACATACGTGGAGAGGTTGATGGTGAAGATTTCCTTTCCACCGACAGGACCCAAGTGGCTAGCGAGAGGTCTATCTACGGTCTGTTGGTGACTCACGCGTGGAGTTCGGGCTGGCCTACTGGCCAATGTATTTGATCGGGAACGTGAGACCCATGATGACCGCTGCCCCCCTTCTTTCTTCCAACAGATGTAGGACGACAGCTTATCCTCAACATTGCAAAACCGGTCTGGTACTTGTAACCTCTGACTTAACTTTTCCTTCCCTCCTACATATGCGTTCAAACGGAATTTTCTTGGAATCGTGAAGTTGGCCCTACATCCCTACCATTTACATTGTACAAGACCCCGATTTGTCTCGAACCGGATATACAACGGAGTTGTTACGAGGTACAGAAGCATAAGCATCATACCTGTTCTCGAAGTGGCTTACTCGATGTAGCTGTTTGTCAGAACGGTGTTGGTGCTTGTTTCATTTCAAAACGAAGCACGTATCTACAACTGCTGTAGTGCATGCATACATGCATCGACTGAACACACACACCCAACCTACACACGCATGGGCAGGCTGGTGTCCAAGGGAAATCCGCTTCTTTCGTGGAGAGAGTATGTAGAGCGCAGAGCAAAAGTGCTGGAACTTTTCAGGTCAGAACATTTTTTTTCATCTCACTTTACAACAACCCAACAGCCGGCGACGCCGCACCGTCGGCCCACATGCGCTGTGAGATGCCCACAGGAAGTAAGCTCGACCTGAATATTATGGATGGAGGTCAATCTGCACTCCACCATATTGCATTCACACCCTTGATGCGTAGGTGGGAAAACATTGTAAAACACAGATATCATATGCATAGATCAGAAAACGCTTGTTTGTCTGTTGGTTGCCCACAGACACGCCTGCCCCGCGCCTGGTTTACTTGTCCAAACGAAACGTACACGCACATTTTATAGGACACAAGAGACCCACAAACCACGGGAGAATGCCCACCGTTTTCGTCTTGAAAATAAAAGGACGTTATCTTCATCATCACATCGTACTCGTTCGAATGTGTGTATCATGTTGCTTGTCGCCATGATGCATATCATGTTTAGCGGCGCAGTCGGCAACATGTAGGTACGGTGGCGTACGCATTGTAGGTAGCCTATCTGCTGACGGAGCGGAAGAAGCTAGAGCAGCTCAGCGTACAGGTGGAGAAAAAAGAGAGAGGCCTTCCTTGCCCACTGCTGGAGATCGAATATGGCACACCTACAAAGTCACACGCGACCGATCGAAGTGCCCGCGCAGACAGCTAAACTCACCTCCATGAACCTTGTATTTTGAGTCGTGACGACTTTGAACGGACGAAGGACTGCGCCGAATGTCGATTTCGCGTTGCTAGGCCCCGCGCTTTCAGGCCGCTTCTGTTGCAACAACCAAGCAACAAGCACGCCGTGCAGCAGTCAGTTGATACGACCTTCAAATGTCAAGAGCACAAAAAGTGCAAGGAAGAGGACACCTTTTGAAACAAGAAGGGTATGTCAAGTAGCTGTGCGCTTGTTTGTAGCGATCGGAAGTTGCACTACTCGTGCTGCCGCCGGATGGCTTTCGAGTCAAGCCGCCTCGCACGCCGCCTTCCTTCCATCCGTTCACCCCATCCGCTTGGCACCTCTCCATGCTTGGCATGAGGGGCCGTCGCGTGTAAAGGGGCGATGGATGCCACCACATGCCGTGCCGCCTCCGCGGGGTTTGTGCGCCGTTGTATCGACCGGTAATGAAAAGGTTCGGAAATCGAGTCCTGCCCGTCTCTCCTCTCTGCCGACTCCCCGAGAGGCACAGATCATCTCACGCACGCAAGGCGGGCTTAGCGGCCGGCTCGCCCGCCCGAAGCGAGGGCTACGCGCTCGCCCACGGTTCCGAAACGCTCGAGGTTGGCGGCCATCATCTATCGGCGGCGCACGACACCACAGCAACCGACATACATCACACCACGGCTGGCGGGAGCGGATGAATCTATCCGTCATACCTTCCACCATTTCCACGAGGGATCCCGATCTCGCCGGGCTAGCACCACGCCATCGTTCTTCCCCCGCGCCACGCTCATCTTCTGATGTCGGGATGGGTGCTTCTTCATTCTCCCTGCTGCAGTCCAAGCCGCCACTTGTTACTAAATAAACCTTCTCTGCCAGTGTTGTGCGCACCCAACTGCAGCGCATCTGTGCAAGGTGATCTTTGGAAAAAAAAAAAAGGTGGTGGAAATATCCCTCTTTGGTGTATACTGCCGAAACAATACCCCTGGCCGCGACCTGCCGAAAAGAAATGCTCACGAAATGCCGCCCGCCCCCCTCCCTGGCACAGCCTTGCTCGTTCTATCTGTTTCAGACCCTCGCTATAGCGTATCTCGGCCTCCATCCCGTGAAGAAGAGATGCAATCGAGGCCTCTTTTACAGATTCAATGTTACATTGCCACGACTGCTGAATGAATTATGTGACGGGTGCGTACGTACCTGGCAGGTATGTATGCATAGGCACAGCAGCGGCAGCAGCAGCAGCTGAGGACTCATCATTTCTTTTCCTGACTGGTTCTTAAGGAGAAATAAATACACGCACAGAAAGACTACCCATTCGAGACTTCCTATTTCGTTCTCTCGCCCGCTATGTACCACTCCCCCCCCCCTTGTCTATTCGGGGAGCTGGCTGCTATTTATTGCCGCTGCTGCTATAGTAGCAACACACGTTGTCAATCGACACGAGATGGATGCGTAACTCGCATTTTGCCCTCTCCCTCTTACGTGACGCACCCTTTTCTTGGCAGATTGTCTCTGATGATATGTATGATGATGCCGTGCCTGCTTCCTTGGCGACAGAGAAAGGCCGTTCGTTCTCTCTCTCTCATGGTTGACAGCAGTAAATATTTGGGTGTGTTCTGTTGAACGAAGAGAACAACAAGTGACGGGTGGAAGACGGAAGCACATTGATCTCCATTGCTTGGGGCCTAGTGTAGAGCGAGAAGAGAGAAGAAGACAGATTATACCACCATGACGTGTCGTCGCCAGTCTACACCATTACCACCGCCGCGGTCCTGCAGCTGATGTTGTAAAAGTATGCACGAACGTACCTCACTCACTGACACATTTTTTTTGTTGTTGTATGAGCGGGTTATGTATGTATCTTTCCCGTATCTTTCGGAATGTTTTTTTTTTCTTCTGATGATGCAATGCCACGAAGCCATCAGCATGCCGAGAGGTGAGCGACAGACACAGCAGTCAGTAGCAGCTGGTCAGTATTAGTTACAAGGAGGGCCAGTACAGGGTTCATCATGGCATAAAATAATACTTTGCATTCTACGTAGGGGAATCGCGTGGGAAGCGATTATTTTTCGTGGGAAAACGAGGAATTCTCGTACAAGTGAAGGTTGAGCTTGAGCTTCGCGTTGAAAACCGGAACCAACTCGAGGACTAAAAAAATATTAGGCGGGGGGGCGCATAATAAAGAGATACCAATACGTTACATGTAAGGAATTATGATACGGATGTAGAGCAATGTGTTGATGTGTTGTATATACCCCGGCCGACGCGTGAAAAAAAAATCATGCCACGATGGCACAACATCTTTGTAGTACTATTTAGACGTTGCCTTTCTCCAATATAAAATGATGCATGGCATACAAGCGCATATCATAATGCATACTATGCACAGATCAGGCGTGCACTCCTCCCACATTATCATGTTTCTTCTCAGAAATGTACTTCCTACTACTTGCTGCGTGTCCACAACAATAAGGACTTCCAATTGTTGGACAGATAATAAACAGTAGATGTTGTCACGCCGGGGAATCGTTACTCTCTTACGGGTAGTTAGTTCATTGCTCCCGTCTGCAACAACAGAACTCGCATTTCGCGCGCCCTTGCACGGTTGGTCGCGCCGCAACACAAGCAGCGGCAGTGGAGGGGTGCGTGCCTTCGTTCAAAAATCGAGGAAGCCTGTCGCTGCACCACCCTGATC
This sequence comes from Ectocarpus sp. CCAP 1310/34, assembly GCA_902602495.3. NCBI lineage: Eukaryota > Phaeophyceae > Ectocarpales > Ectocarpaceae > Ectocarpus > Ectocarpus sp. CCAP 1310/34. The sequence goes on along the minus strand of CACKRE030002836.1, from coordinate 63,828 downwards.
GATTCCCGGAATTTACTTCTTCAATTCGTTCCTTTCACCCGACAAATCAATAAAAGAAATGGAGACTGCAACGCCGCCGCAAATCTCTCCTGTCTATACTCCAACGCGGCCATCGCGATCGACCAGTGACAGCACAGGGATGGATTCATTCGGTATCATCTTTTCTTGCCAACAAAACATACATCCACCCACACGACACGACTTCAACCAAGACTACCTACACATATCAACTACCCGAATCTACCGCCAATATACAGCCGAGCCAGGTCCGTTCATTGATAGACCAATGTTCACACCAGTCGTCTTGGTCGACCTACAGCCCCACCACATCATCATCCATCTGACTCGCTTATTATTGATGCAATTGGTCCGAAAGCGAAACATCACGCATGATTAGTTGTGAGAGCGATTTTTCCGCCCCAAAACGCAACCAATATGCTACTAACTCATTGCCCGGAACCCTGCGAAAAACGCGCTCTCGTCGTTCAAGCTAACCCGTCACCTGCCGGCCTTCGAAAGCGGAGCGATCGGTTGCTGCCACGCAGCTTGCTCTCAAAGTAAGTGGCTAAATGAGAGCTGCTCTGATGGGAACTCAAAACCAACTATTCGTCTGCACGGCTCAAGCTTCTATCCTTCACACCCACGCATGCATATGGCCTGGCTGGTTCGCAGCGACGACACACTGTCTCCTGCAACTGCTCTCTGTCGTACTCAGTCGAAGACGCAACTCATCACATGCAATGGGGGGCCCTTCGCAGTGCAGATAGTGCAAGCCAAATCTATCAGCGCTTCAGGGTGTTGACTTGGATATTCCGTGTGCGCGGCGCGATCTCACCGGCACTCTGTTCTGGGCACCGGATACTATGCAACACGCAGCGACCCCTTCCCCCAGCGGTACATGAACCTAGATGGAACCAACGCAAAATACATGATCGAAATCAGCATCAATCTAGTACCCGTTTATTGCGGTGTTCGCCGCAGACGCCATGCATAGGCTCCGGAGGAGTACAGCGAAAAAAAGTGTAGCGGGGTGAGGTGGGAAGCACCAGCCCCCACACGCAGTAACACAGTACAGCAGGAGTGCTGTGACGGAGTTCGAGCATTAAGTGCGGGGGGCATGAGACCACGCCTACCCCACCAGGAGACGCTAAAGACGGAAACAACAATGCGGAAAGACGAAAACAAACGTCGTACAACACAAAAGTCCATCTAGCGCGCGGAGAACGCCCGACGAAAACGAGACCTCGCATCCTGACCTTTCGGCACACGCACGCAATCCTTCGAACAGCAACCCATGATTTGACGAAAAAATCAACCAGCCACACCCCACCGGACAAAAACCTACCGCGACTGGAACGTGCGCCAGCCCAGCACACAAAAACTAATTAAAAGCAGCAGTGTGGACCAACCCAAACATTTCAAACCATCTTCTCCCCCGACCTACAGTACATGTTTATTCATCGCACGTTCGTGGTGGCACAAACAAAGGTAGGCGCCACGCAGCGTAGAACATACAATATCGTATACAACGTCAGACCCTTCCCGCCCAATCTCAACTGCCCCCCGGACAACGCCGGCCTTCGGTGGGAACAAAAAAATCCCGTACAGCACCCACCCTTTTCCTTCCCTGCTCGAAGAAAACAAAACCCATTCAAACCGCACGGCTGAAAAAAGAAACGAGTCAACAGAAAAAAGAAAAAAAGAAACGCACGATTGATTCGTCCACCTTCATTCTCAGGAACCATCCAATCCCCCCCCTCCCGATGCAGTCTATCACTCCTACTCTCTCTTCCACAACCAGCATGCCAGGAAACAAAGAAGCACGCTTCGTGCTACCAGTGGGTCAAGTCACCGACCCGACCGGTTGCCCGTGTCGACCCTTCCGCCGCGGCTACCGCGTTGTCTACCCGCTCCCCACGGCGGCGAGGATCGACGGTCCTGATCCTTTGCGAGGGACATGAAGTGATTTCGGTTGTCCGCGGTGAGCTCCTTCTCGACCACCATGCTCTCCAGCGTCACGGAGAATCGAACCTGTGATTGTTAAAAACCGTTGCGCGTTCAAGGGGAAGAGAGTTCTCAGAACGAAAGGATTCCACACACAGAAAAACAGTAGGTAGCAATGAACACAAGAACGCTCGCATGTACAACAAAGCCACTGTATCGCTCGCCTCGCTATCCAAGCTAAGACGCAAACCACACCGTCAGAGCTTTGTCAAACACGCCGCCCATCGCGGCTGCACAGCAGGTGGGCGACACACAATTGAGCCTTCTCGCCGTCGCTGCCTTTTCTCGACTTTTTGCAAGCTACCGCTGTCCTCTTTCCAGCGACGTTTGCTCTCTACTTACCGTGTCTTGCCAACAACTCGCCGCATCTCCCAGCACAACCAGCCGCACCAAGTCAACTACACGAGCCCAGATAGTGTTGCAGAGACAGCAGCGCCAGCTGATTGCCACTCTACTCATTTACGCTAGGGTCCTGCTCCCCCGAGGTGCCAACACCAAGTGCGCCAACGCCTACCATTTTAGAGGTTCACGCTGTCGGTTCCCCCCTTCCCCGATCCTCACCGTCCCGATCAGGATCTCGGCGCCGTTGGACAGGGGATACGGCCTGCTCTCCGTGTGCATCCCGCTCAGCCGGAACCAGGTCCCGTTCGTAGACGGCTGCAAGTCAAGGAAAGCAACGGGGCGTAGACACATACATATATGTGACTCGAGGCGATGGGATTGGCAGCAAAGGCACTTGCACTACATACCTTCGCTTCCACATCAGGACTTGGCGGTCACCGTCGCAAACGTCAAGCTCTGACGTCCGTTGCGTGCGTGCATTACACTAATTCATTGCGTACCCAAGGTTTGCCGCGGTTTTCTCCGCCCCGCGATAAATATGTCGTTCATCTCAACACAGCCGTGTACAGTACGTTGCATAAGATATCACACCCTGTAGGCCAGTTTTCGAAGCTCGATATCTTGGTAGGAAAAGCAGTGTCGGCGTCGAAAATGGCGGCGTTGAACCCGTCTCGTCAAGAGCTTCCCGAAAACGTATACCTCAATTTCGGCATCCTCTTCGTCGTGAAGTAATCGGGCTTTCAAAATAGGTCCAGGGGGTATATCTTATGCAACCTACGGGTACATTCACACGTGTTGCAACAGGACACTTTCCCGGCGTGCAGCCACGAAGCTTCTCCCGTTGGAAGAAGGGGCCGCACAATGAGGACAACCAACCGCAGCAGGCTCGACCTACCTTGGTAGGGGTGCCGTCCATGATGTGCAAGAAGTCGCCTTCCTCGTCGTACACGATCCTCGCGTGCTCCCCCGATATGGAGGCGTCTATCCCCATCACGGTCCCGCCAGACTCGTGGGAGAAGGCGATGGTGTTGGTCTGCCGCCGCCCGAGGGTGGCCCCTTCTCTACCCACGAAGAAACGGCTTCCCTGTTGGTCAGTAGAATGACGTAATGCGTGGAGAGAGACCAGAGGCGCCAGACGGTGCGCGCGGGATTCTTCAGGGCTGAGTGGGATCTTCGATGCTGAACGTTGTCTTCTAGAAGGGGAGGCGGGCGTGTTGCCTTTGGCAGCTCAGACGAGAAATAAAGCGTTTCTGCAAACACATGGATACAGGGAACGGCTCAACACACATCCGTACTCTCGAACATGAGCTTTGGTCCCATCTCGCCTCCCTCGCGACACGTCAGCCCTTGGTGGTTCGTGACAGCTAGCGCCAGCTGTATCAGCACGCGTTAAAAGCATCTCAAAACACCGCAGCCCTACACATCCAAGGGAGCAGGAAAAACGGGCTGCCTACATACCGACCCGCAGAACAGCAGCACCTACACCCGAACAAACGCTACCCGTCGTTCCCGCGCACAATACTAACGGGGAGGGGCGGGGGAGGGGGGGACGCGTGGTTGCTTGCCTGTATCGGGGTTCCTTCCGGCGCGAAACACTCCAAGCAGACTCTTCGGTGGCCCCGTGCAAGCTTGACTCCGGCCTCGAACGACCTCTCGAGCCCCTCTAGCTCCTTCTGGTCGCCCGAGGCGCCCCCTTCTCCTTCTCCGTGCTGTGCCGAACGCCAAACAAAGGCAGGCAATACAAAGGTCGCGGGGGAGGCCCGAAACAACGAAGCCACTTAATATTGGCGAATCCTGACTTGGCAATAATCACTCTTGAGAATATCTTGGCTGAACAAGGCCTGGTCAAAGGTGATAATTCTGGTCTTGTTAAATGATGTTGCTCAGCACCGCTCGCCGAGCATAATTGCAGTAGAGAATATTTATGGACGTGAAGAAGGAAAACATATTACTTCTTCTACACAGGCGCTGTAGATGTTGCGCGGTCGGGTTCGTTTCTGCCCTTGGGGGAACCCCCCCCCCCTCCTCCCATCCCGGGCAAATGAGCTACAGCAGCATGTACATATATACGCTGGCATCACACACAAGAAATACAGCCTAGTCAGCGCCTTCGGCAGCGAGCCCTCCCTCTCCCTCACCTTATCCTGCAGGGGGGTGTCCAAAACGCTCGCATCGTCCTCCCCGCCAGCGGCGTTTTCGTGCGGCAGCGGCGACCGGCTGCTATCCTGCCTTACCCTGTGCTCCATGCTGTCCAGGAGCAACCCGCCAGCGGGGCCATCCCCCGCAGACGAGACTCCTTCCGCCCCCGTTCCCGTCCCCCCGATCCGAAGCACCGACAGCTCCTCCTCCACCTTCGACGACGACGACTTGGCCGACTGCGCGCTTGTGGGGCGCGCCCGCTCTCGCTGCCCGCCCCTGCCACCGCTTTCCTCCTGGTCGGTCGTGGCGCCTTCTTTGACGCCCGCCGCGGTCCCGGCCACGCCGGCGGCGGCGGCGGCGGCGGCGGCGGCCGCTGTGCCCCTGCTACGCGCCGCCGCCGAAGCAATGTCGCCTGGTCTCGACGGTCTCGAACGCGATGCGTTGTCGCCGCCCTTGTCTTCCGCTGCGATGGACGCACCATCGGCATCGACCGCCTTTACATCAACGTCCTCAGGGCACGCGTTTGTAATCTCCAGCTGAGGTGGTGTTCCGCAGTGCGTGGGCAAGGGCATGGGGTACGGGGATTTCGAGGTAAGGCGAGGGGACGGGCTGACGAGGAGAAACGTGCGGTACTTGCAAGGGGAGTCCACGCGCCTCCGCTTGGTGGCGCGTTTTTAAAGCAGCAGTAGAGCAAGTGCGCCTTCATATATCTGGCTTCGTGTTTATGCCACCTAGGAGGGGTACAATAAACGCCTCTGCAGCACGGAACTCGAGGGTAACCTTTCTAAACATTTGCCGACAGCTTCCAAGCTAAGGTACTTGGTGCGGGATCACCCCCTGCAGAGAAGAGCACGACCGACACACCTGGTGCTTCCCGAGCATAATCATCATGCTGGGATAAAGCGGAGTGGGCACGCCTGACGCAAGGCGAACGAACGTCCCGCCTGCACTCCCGAAGTCGCACAGCGAGAACTGCTTTTCCTGGAAGACGGGCGAGGTGGTGGGAGGGCGGCCGGGATAGCAGAAAGATATCAAGACAGGCGTTGGGTGGGATATTGAGCCGGGCAACAGGAGCGAAAGCATTTGGACTCCACCACGACACATGTCCGTGTCGACTTGGCCCAGATGCCACCTCACAGGTGACCCTGACAAACACGAAGCCCCATTCGACCGTGGTCTTCAAAGGAGCAAAAAGGCCACTTGAGACAATAACTGGGCCATACCTCCATCCATCTGCTGTGGAATGCGTACTCATTGTTGGTGTGGCTCCAGCAAGCGGAAGCTATCATGGTCGCTGTCAGAAAATTCAAACCGCTTCGGCCCTTGCCCACTTCCTCCAACTGACCTGACTCTAGAGATGAGGAAACGAGACTTTATCATCTATTCAGTTAGTCGACTGCGATAACCCAACATATCGGGAGCGAGGTAGGTGCTGATCGTCCAACACAGTAGTGGCAGCGTTATACATTAAGATCGACATGTAGAGGGGAGGGACCTGCGAAAACCCACCCTCGCTTTACGGACTCGAAAGCAAGCACTGAAGAAAGGTAGACGGGGGGCATCAGGGAGAGATAACCTTCCGGGTGTGCTCCGAAAAAGCGTTACGAAACGTACTGATGGGGCCCGAAATGAAGCGCACGCGGGTTGTTACGGCTGCCCGCGACCATGACAAAGCGAAACAGCCTTCGGCAGAGTGATCGGAGCTGCAGGAGAAGCGGGCTGCCACAGCTCTTGCGTGGAGGCGTCTGACCGTCTGGCGGAAGCAGCAGAACCCAAGGATGCCAAGCACACGATGGAACACCGTCGCCTCGACCACAGGCCATGATGGTATATATTCCGCCACATGCTTCGTTGCCTCGGCTGCGGCTGCTCCCGCCTGACTGCCAGACGCCTCCAGGCGAGCTTAAGTAACCTATCATAAGATCTTTTGCGGAGCCTATTTGGCGTTCTCCTGGTGAAAGGCTGCCGGCTGCCTCGGGGCGGTGCTGGTACAGTAGATTAGGGGGTTGAGAACCCATCGAAAAAAAGAACAAACCCTGCACCACAAGAGAAATCATCATGTCCTTCTCGGCTCATGCCCTGGCCTGTACATTTTACGCCAAACACAACAGAGATCATGTCCTCTTGGCTCGCGCCCTGGCCATGTGCACTTGACGCCGTATACAACAGATATCATGTCCGTCTTGGCGCATGCCCTGGCCATGTGTGTCTTACGCCATGCACAACAGGGACCGTGTCCGTCTCGGCGCATGCCCTTGGCCACGTGCATTTTTCGCAATACGTGCCGGCGCGCACACACACCTCTTTGTCGAAGATGATGCCGAAGTGGCGCCTGCTGACGGTGGCATCCGAGAACTGCATGAAGTCCGCCCCATCGAGCATGGCCGGCTGCTTGCGTCCACCGACACAGCCGCGCTCGGTTACGCGAAAGGACTTGTCGTTCCAGTCCGAGTCCGTAGGGCCCAAGCACTGCCGAAACAAGAAAAACACGGACGGCACCAGCAGCACCAGAAGCACCAGCGTGGCGGAAAATGTGATGCTACTAATAGCGAGCAATAGCGCTTTGACTCGTTCGAAAACGCAAAGAGTTGGCTTTATTTATACATCTCGTGTGGGGGTTGATGAAGGGTTACGGTTACCTTTATCGGAAGAAATCGCACGTTGTGCCAATATGCTGTGCGGGAGTTTTTCCGAACTCTCAGATCCAGAATGCCTCACACACAAAACGTGCGCGGAAAGCACGTTCTGTCTCTGGAGCATCGGTAACTCCAGGTGCTATTGGTCCGGACTAACCGCCCTCAGATTCCAACAGGCGTGATACTCGGAAACGAACAAGAATCGAACAACATGACTCATACATGTCATCCAGCCCCCAATCATGGTTAAAAAAGGTCCAAGCCTGGCGGACATTGAATCACATCTGTGCTTCAAGTAGCCTGGATCTAAGGTATATACAAGTTGGGGGACTCTTGAAAGAAGGAAAGTCGGGCACGGACACCGGCCAACAAGTGGTGCTTCGACTCTGACTCTCTGCAGATCGCCACCTACAATCAACCCCACCCCAAACCACCGCTTGAATCTACGAATGTGGCGCAAGAGAGGCGTTGCTTGCAGAGAAACCAGAGGAAAGCACCCTCAAACAACTCATCGCGATGATTTGTGAGTTCGATGTCGAGTTTTGCTGGTGAAAAATTGGTCATTCCGGAGACGTGCTTAGGTCGGCCGGTCGAGCCCTCTCTCAACGGGAACAGCCGCCCTAAAACAGATTTACCCGAGTGCAGTCGGTCCATCCAATGCACAGATGCTTTTACGCACGAATATCTACCCTTGCGTACCCGCAACCTAACTGGAGCTTTTCAATTCATTCACTATGAGGTGCAGAGTATGGCTGAGAAAGGGCTGTCATATTCCGGGCAAAAAATTATCTTCCTTACGTTTCGAAGAACTCGTCCGGCTCATGAGACAAAAAATCCTTCTTCCGGTGGAACACCCCGCACTGCCGTGCTCATGCTCCGCCGGGTTTCAAAATAAAGAGGCTGCCCACCCTACTGCATTTCCTATTGAGTCTACCGCGGCCGTAAGACAAGACACAGGTGTAGGACTATCGTTAGCTGTTTTGTTGTCGCTGGGATCGCAGCCGTTGGATTCGGCGAAATGGCGGGCAAATTTCTGAACCTCACCACGATGATCAGAGTCAATACCAAGTCAATACCAAGTCAACATGCAAACAGCGCAGACAGTACCCTCCTCAGTGCGCTCTCAAAGATTCCCAAAACGTTATCCACACACGCACTCTTTTGTCTTCAGCGGGGAAACGTGACGCGGAGGGACCATGCATCTGCAGTTTGTCGCACGAACGCGCACCTTGAGAACGAGAATCTGCTCCGTCACGAGCGCGAAGCGGTACTCCCGGTCGCCCTCCTTCTCCCTACCCCTCTCCCGCCTCCCTCCTCCTCCTTGCGCTCGGCTGCTCCCCCCAGGGCCATCGCCTTCTTCATCGCTTTCCACCCGGTACACGTAGAGACCCTCTCCCCCTTCCGCTAGGAGGTCCTTGATCAGCCGCCGTAGATTCAGGTTGGGCACCAGCGACAGCTGCTCCATGGGCTGACCAGTCTGAGAAGAAGGAAACATGAGGGATTGTCGTTTGAGGTGCGTGGAGGGCATTGAGAGAAAGAACCAGGAAGAAGGGACTGTCGTCTAAATTGAGTGGAGAGAGCATTGAGAGAAAGAACCAGGAAGAAGGGACTGTCGTCAAAATTGAGTGGAGAGAGCATTGAGAGAAAGAACCAGAAATGAGGGATTGTCGTTTAATTCGAGTGGAGAGAGCATTGAGAGAAAGAAACAAAACACTGAGGGGCTTCCGTTTGAGTCGAGTGGGGGGCATTGACCGCGACACGTCTTTTTGGTCGATGAAAATCAGTGAGAGCTCCCCTTCCCCCGCCGCCCCCAACACTACCTGTGCCGAAAAGCGTATGAGCTGCAGTACCACGCCCGGCCGGTACGCATCGCCAAAACAGTGCACAACTTAAAAAGCTCGGTGAGTGGCCGAAAATGAAAAGTCGCTGAATATTATTTTCATTTTGATGAAACCGGGAGGCACCAGAGGGATGTCACGGCGTCTCTCCCAAAAAAGTCCATGTCCAGCCAACGAGACGGGAGACGGCAGCAGACAAGAGGGGATCGAGGAAAGGACGGCAGAACGACCAAGAACAAACCAGCCCGTCCACGTCGAACGGGTGCTGCAGCAGGGTAAGCCACGCTGTACCTTGACGACATTGCCGGCTATGGCCTATGTTCGTGATTCGGCCCTGCTGTGTCGTGGAGACAACACCCCCCTTGGTTGGGTTGATTACTGATGACTTACGCCCTCCCCCCGCTCCTCAGAATGTTCCGTCCTCCCGGGTTTTCCGAGAGTACCATAAGATTGCGAGTCATCGCACCCCCGTGCCAAAAAGAAGTAAACAGCTGAGTTGGGTAATTCGTTTCCTGCACAGGGTCCGGAGTGACGGGATAGGGGCGTTGACTCATTACCTAGGGTCGTAGAATGCCAACGGTTCCGGGGAAACTTTTAACCCTGGCAACCAACCTTACCGTTGCTGTGCTGGGACGTTAGCTCCGCTGTACTTCAACAGATGGCATCGTTGCAGACCACATGTTGAGGTGTAAGGGAGGTGAAAACAACGGATTCCCATTGATACTTTAGTTGAATCGACTATGCATATCACGCAGAACAACAGAAGCCACATGACCATACAAAACAACTATTTAACCCCTGACATGGTTGTGAAGTGACTGCCGTGTGTCGCGTGTGCGTGCATTCGGCAGCGGGGAATTCGATTTTCCGTGGTCAGGATTCCTATTTTGGTCGTGTACTATTTCGCCTCATATCGCTTGGGTGTGTGTGTACGTTGCGCAAATACCTTTTCGAGTACCGCTGAGCACGCCGTCTGGTGTGAGGTGAGGTTGGAGAAGTATGGCAAACACTGATGGACTGCAAAAATGACACATGGCTGTCGGAGAAAAACAGAGGGTCTGGGGGGCGGCAGCATCTTAGTCCTCGTGATGGTCTACCGTGGGAGCAGCAACACTCATGTTTATGGTACTCTTGTACCAAGGTGATGCCTCTACAATACCGATCATCTTCACAGCAGTTCCGGTTCCTCACGTCGCAAACCTAGACTGCTTGAGCAATGTAGTTCAGTACCAGTAAACTCGAAAGTAGTTCATTGCAGGACAAACAGCCGCCGGGTCGCTGGACGCGCAATTTACACTCTCGCCAATTCAAACAAAGGAGCCGCGACGCAAGGTCCTCTCATCAATGATGACACCAAACAACAAGCTTCACTTGGCTTCACCGAACACGAAAACAAGCCGCTTTGGGCACAGAATCACACAAAACAGAAACGTATTTTCATCGGTCAGTCGGTTGGTGCGGTCGGTGCCAATGACAAACACATGAAACAAGGGGGCTCGCTTGTGTGACACCAACCATAAGGCAAAATACACGTCGGGTCGGATCCCAATAGGAGAAAGTTGAGGACGCCACCGAGAGCCACCGGAGTCACGAAGCAAAAATCAACATGCTGCCACAGGGGCCGATGCGTGCGTGGGAGTAACAGCCGAACACACCCACAAACGGCCAAACATAGGCCGTGCTACATACAATAACCGTTCGCTCGCACACACTCACCATCGACATCGACTTGCTGTCTGTGGTTTACCTATATGATATGCAGGATGGCAGCATGTAGTCAACACTCTCGACACTTGGAAAGGTCATCTAGTCAGCGATTTTTTAGTTCGTCAAATCACGAAACAGGGTCAACGGCCAAGTGTGTTGGAAAGCAGGTGAACAGCATGTAAGTGCACAGCCGATGACACACCGGAGTGTCATACAAGGTAAATACCAAGTAACAGATGAAGATCAACCACATTTCCTGGGCATACCTTGGGAGAGGTGTCATGATTCCTCAGCCACATTTCGATGGCCTCCCTGTCGTAGGTGTGGCCGTCCGCAGCGATGACCGGGTCTCGCATGAGCTCCCGGGTGATGGGACAGGAGAACTCATCCCGAAGGGCGGACCCGCGAACCTTTGCCACAAGTAAATAGTCCAGGTTCAAATGTTCACACGAACGAATCGAACCAGGTAGACCGAAAGGAAAACGTTAATGGATGAAAGAGGTACTTCATTGTTCACTTGGCGCTTCACCGCCACAAAACCAACATGGATTGTACGGGCAGGATGTTTGCTGCCGGGAGAGAATATTCAGCGTAGCGGAGTAACACCTTTCGTGGTCATTACTTGTAGCAGCTTTTCAGCCTGTGACATCAAATAGACACCACCTCCAGAATATGCAAGGCCCACTTTGCTCTGATGGAGAAAGGCGGACATCGGCGGGAGGCAGCGCGCGGTTCGCCGGTCGGGTATTGAAAGTGAATACTCGGAGTAGCAAAGCGACGCGAGGATGCATACGCACATGGTTGAGTATCATATGCATATGAGAGGCGCATAACCTGGTGCTTGACCCCTACCAAACAGACGTAATCAAGCGGTAGCGCCTAATTTATGGGCGAAGAGTCCAACACACAACACATCAACGCCATCAATTCCGAAGAAACATTTCCCCCAGTCAGACGCCACTCGTAAACTCGTACAATGCCTGGGCGGGTGGTGGACGCCGCTGTTTTGCTTATAGCGGGATAGGCAGAAGGGGGGCAAGGTGACGACACCTTACCTTTGCCTGGCTTGGAACCCAGGCAATCACGCATATCTATTTACTTCGGCGAGGATTGAATGCCACAGCAAAATTGGTCGCCTCCCTACCATCGCCCTGAAAGAGAAGAACACCAGTCTCCACAGCCAGGCTTTGGTTCCAAGCATGCCTACCACACCACGACCAACGAAGACAATCCCTACCATCCGTTATATGGGCGGAGAGCGGCATCTTTGTCGTTCGACCACATTTGCTGAGGAATAACAGACCAGCGCGGCCGCTTTCTTTCCGTCACTGGTTGTAGGTACTTCATACGTCGAAGCGGATGAACGTTCTAAAAAAAAGTTGCCGTCCGACATGGAACGGGAGAAGGGTTTTTTGCCTTTTGGTGATGTTTTCCTCCAACCGCCAAAAGGAGCAGCCGGATAGAAAGCGTCGATTGACGTGATAGAGTAAAAACAAACGCCGGTGTACAACACTGCAGCGGTAGCACAGGCGCTTGAACAAGCACCAGATGTATAGAAGAGGGTTGAGCGAATTAGACTACAAATACATTAGGGCCGGGAACTGTCCTGCTGGGAGAAATATTCGATTCTACACGTTCATTGTGGATGGGAGACGAAAATGACGACGTGGGATGCGCGATACGTGTTAGAAGACGGAGCGTGCCTGAGGCCCAAGCCAAGCCGCAGGAGAGCCCGTGTGTGTCGCATAAGTTTTGTGGTGCATCACCCTGACGCCAGGCACATGAATGGGAAGAGATTGCCGGCTGTAATAGGGGAGAGGAACGGAGGATGCGCTTTCTACTGCTGTGTCCCCCTTCCAAAGAGCCAAAATAGATACCGCAAGAGAGATGGACAGGCACCGAGTGCACAGCGCTGGCGTCGTTCGCCAAAGCAACATGGAAACACCCAGGCCGAATTTCCGCCACCCCTTCCCTTGGCGATGCTTCCCATCTAGCTCTAGGATCTCCTCTTACCAACAGAGGCTCGTTGAGCATGGCGTCTCCCGTCTGTTCCCGCTCTCTCCCCAGCTGACGCTCCCCGCCTTCAACGACAGGAGAAGGGCGTAACTCTTCCCACCCAACTTGGCAGAGGAATAGACAGAGAGGGAAGCGTTTCACGCGCGCGAGCTCACGCGATCGCTGTACTTCTCCCCGAGCGTTCCACAGCGGTAGGTCTCAATCCTTGTGTCCCGTTATCGACGCGATTTGCTTCGCCTGGCGTTGCGCTTAGCCGTAATCTTCTACCCGCGTAGCACGAAGAGGACCACGCTCTGGCAGTATGGCGATATGCGGTGCGCGCTATCGTGCCGTGCCCCCATGGACCCTACTTCTTGTACTTTTTTTTTCCCGCGGGGAGTATCTTCTGCCGACCCCCTGTCCTTTGGCTTTTGGTTGGACATGTGGCCGTTCATGTCCATGCACCCTTACTCTTCCAAAGCGAGAGAGATACGTAACCACATATTGATTGAATTCCAGGGACAACAAACCATGAGGTCTTGACAAGGAGTCTGCTATTGAGTGTTCGTGTGATTTCATCGCAGGCGAACTTGACGCCTTTCGGTGGCCAAATAAGATACTCTCCATAACTACGCCGGAAAAAAAAAAGATCCACCGCTCGGTCCTGCGTGCTTGTTCGTGTTCAAACAAAGAACCTCTGCGTGCTCTATTAGACTCCATGAGATGTAGCACAAGGAGCAGGGTTGAATAAAAAGACATATTTCACTTTTTTAAGTTTGTTGTTGTTGTTGTTGTTGTTGTTGTTTCTCACATTAGCTCTATAGTCCACAAAAAATGGGGAGCCCGGTCTCAAAACCCGGCACATACGACGCCGCGAGGAAACAAAACAAACAAAAATAGGGTACAAACCACTCGGAAAAAGGAAACAAAATGACAGAAAGAAAAGAACAGGTATCGCACCGACCGTTCGAGAAACGAGCTCTCGGACACCGATCAAAATAACACAAAACCAAAAAAACAGAAAAATTAAGGAGGACGCTGCCCACACCCGCCGAAAGAAAAAATCAAAGGGTAACGTACCAGCACATGGCACTGCGCACCAGGGCATGGGAGTAACGGAGCAAACAGGGCAAAGAGGTGGCAGATGGGCAGACAGCCAGACGTACAAAAACAAAGGCAACATCAAAGCGATATCGAGGTACCCAACACAGCAGAGTAGGCAGGGAGGTCATGAAAAAAAGAAACACAGCACAGAGGCCGAAGACAATAAACATGTACACAAAGGAGTATGGCATTCGGCAGGGAGGGAAACAGGGCGCAACAACAACATCAGCCGGGTACATAGTTCGCCACAAGCGCTGCCTCGGCCGCCCTACTCGCTTCTACAGCAGTGCCCGGTCGCCGTTTCTTCCCCCCCACCGCCGCTTCGCCGGTTCTCTTTCTCTTCGGTCCTGAGATGGTCATACTCTCTGCTTCTGCTTCTCTCGGGCGCTGGCGCTTCGCGGACGCTTCCGCCTCCTGCCTGTTCCATTTCCTCATGAACTATGCCGCCCCGTCCTCGACCTTGTTGTACCACACCTCCGAGTCCTTGGCGCTCTCTTTCCATTTCCCCCCAAGTGTTCTCGAATGTAGGCATGCAAACGTAGCACATGGTGTTTGCCTCGCATACAGCAGTAGTCGAGGAGCTAAATGTTGAGCCAATCGCGTTAGGCCACTTGTTACGCTGTCTCTTTTTGGGCTGTCCTTTTTCTCAAAAAGGGACAACTGACCAAAAACCACTTGTTACGTGGTCTTTTTTTGCGTTTTTGAACCTCCCGAAAAGGGACAGCGAAAAAAGATCACCCCATCCTGTCCCTTTTTGGGCAACTTTGTCCCTTTTCGAGAAAAGGGACAGCCCAAAAAGAGACAGCGTAACAAGTGGCCTTAGACCTTGCCTGAAGGCGTAACAAGAGATAACGGCATAACGGCGGGTTCCGAATATTTCTATGCTGCAGGTGCAGTAAACAGATTCGGTGATTCAAATCCAAGAGTCACTCCCCCTGCCGCGATGATCTGCTCCAATCTAACTTTGGAGGTGACAGGACAACTACCTGCTATCGAGTATGCATGCAGAACGTGCCTTCTGGACTTCAGACTTCTCCAGCAAGCATATTCTACAAATCCACTACATCTGTCAGAGACATCCATTGATTGAGGGAGGTGGCGTCTGAACATTGCTATTATTTCTGCGGCCAGGAAAGTCTTTCCTTTCGGCGAAATCCTTCATCTGGTGGCAACCTCGTGCCCCCCAACCACAGCGGCATCATCAGAGATATTACTCCAAGATGCATCTTGGGAGCCACGGGGCGCTAGAAAGAGGGCAGCCCGCCTTGATTGCTCTGATGTTCGATTATGGTAGCCATCTCTTTGTCCCTTTCCCTGCGTTCAAAGGGTACCATCATAAGGCCGAGTCTTACGTCGTGATTATTTCGGGATTTTTATTGGGGGGGGGGTCCTTTTCTCAGCCCAAATAATTATTTGAGCGTCTTTTTTTTTTTTTTTAATCGACCATAAGTGTTGATTTCAAGAATCGCAGCTGTTCTATGGATACCGTGGAATTTCCGCCCTGATGCTGTGGTTTCCAGCAAAATCGCAGACCTTCCATAAGATTTGGCCTTATTAGGCGGAGTTTGTTATGCTCATGAATCTGGAATTATTATTATTTTGAAGTCATGGAACCCCACGACTTCATCACGCAACCCGGGNAAGCCTTGTGTCTAAAGTAGACCGCGGTAACCTCTACAGCAGCTCCCCGTTTCGTCTCACAGGAGCAGCTGCAGTGTGCCCTCTTCCTGTAGCTTGCTACTTCTGCGAACAAGTGTACTCCACCACGTCACCACATCTCTCTTCTGGTACCCTTTCCTCCTCAGAAACTTCCCCGCTAATTCTTGTTTACTTGCCACTGTACGATTCAGTCCCGCGCCACAAACCCCAGATTTCCTTCGTTCAATCTTACACTCTCATTTTACGGCGTGAATATTTCGGAGAGTTTTTTTTTTCCTCTCGGTCGGGGGGGGGGGGGTCTGCGCGGCAAAATTACAAGTAACGACCGCCAAAACCGGTTCCTGGAGGTATATTCTTTTCTGAAGGGAAAAAGGAGGCCGATTCATGTTCTCGTGAGTCACAACATGCTTCAGTACACGGTTTTGACTCGTGCGCGACCAACAAGACACCGAGCGCCCTGTTTATGGGTGGCCTGCAGAGGGCATGTGTATCATCGCACGCCGGTGGCTGCAGTTTGTGGATGTCGTCCGCCAAAGGCCTTTCTCTGATGGCATGCGTTGTACACTGATCACAGACTAGCAGTAAGCGGCAGAAAAAAAAAGCAGCGTCCAAAAAAGGCAACACCGAACCACACCTCGATTTACGTTTGCAGGCCGTGTGCAATCAAAACTGGGCGATACGCTCTGCTTCTGGGACGTGAGCAGAGGGTATGTGTATGAACACACGCCACTGGCTGCTGTTTGTGGATGTCATCGGCCAAAGGACTCTCTCTGGCATGCGTTTTTGACTGGTCGCGGGTGACACACGGAGCAAACACGTGGCGGAACAAGAAAAAATACCAAAAAGTCAACACCGCAACACACTTTGGTTCACGTGTGCAGGCCGTGTGCAATCAAAACTGGACAATACGCTCTGTTTCTGGTATGCAAGCAGAGGGTATGGGTATGACCACACGCCATTGGCTGCAGTTTGTGGATGTCGACGGCTTAAGGCCTCTCTCTGGCATGCGTTTTGAACTGTTCACACATGCAGCCGGCGCAAAAACGGCCCTTTTCGGCCCAAAGGCAAGAACGTCAGCAAAGCAATGTGGCAGGGTTGACGTTTTCGGCTCGTGTGCGGCCAACACGACGCAGAACGCCCTGAATTTTAGATACCTGTAGAGGTTTTGTGCATGGCCTCATGATTCTGGCCTCTGTTTGGCCAGCAGACGGTGTAGTTCCTCGTTCTGGCACGATCGGGGTGTGACCAGGGGGTACCCCTCCTCATTTCCAACAGCGATTTTCCAACAGGATCGCTGTTGGAAAATAGGCCAATTTTCAATATTCGAACAGGACGGCCAGAATCGCTGTTGGAAACTGCGCTGTTGGGTGTTGGGCTGTTGGAAAATGCCATTTTCCTACCCGCCCAAATTATTTGTTGGCTCAGAAAAGGACCCCCCCCCAAATCCAATCCGGAAATAATCACACCGTAAGACTCAGCCTAACAACATGGGAACGCCCTCAATATTTCCTATTATAGTCTATATCTACAAATTGCGATTTCCGAGGTAGACTCTGCGTCGCCGGGCCTTCTAAATAGCTTCTAAATAGCTAAATAACACTTTGGTACATAAATATGCGCCCGACACACGTGCGCGTAGCCCGAGGAATGAACGTGAAACGTCTCTACCACAACAAAGCTACAATGCATCATTCCCAACATCATAATCTTCTCTAAAACTTGTACACGTGCCCGCAGTCTTAGCAGTCAACTTTATATGTGCCACGGAAAAACTGCGCGTTGACGGAAGTGCGCTCCTCCCGTCCCCCGGTGTCTCCATCCCATCAGAGTGCTCTTAGCTCCGGCCATTTCGTGTCCAAATCTTCCCGGTCCAAAGAATCATCTGGGTCCGCGGGAGTCCATAGCACCTCTACGTCCAACACGTTTTCTCCCCGCCCTTCCGCGGCCTCGTCCCCTAGCCATTCCAGGAGGGTCAGCGCGGACTGCCTGCTTCGTTGGATGGTTGCGCATCGCACACAAAACAGAAGACGGAGGTCCATGGGTTGGTCGCTGCTGCGGGACGGCGATACAACGCACCAAGCACTTGCTGGAAGCTCACGCATCAATCCCGCCAAGCAAGATGACACGAGCCTTCAACCGCGCTACGTACCTGCGCAGGGGCGTGCCGGCAAGGCCAGCCACAAGAGCCGGCGTTCTCGTGCAAGTCTACTCCGACCGAAACCACCTCGGACTCAACAAGGCCCTCCATTCTCCAATCGCCAACTATAACGGCGAAGGCCTCCAGCCTTCGGGCGAGAAATAAGATATTCCGGAAGTGATTGCCCAAACAAACACAACCACGTGCGCAAATACCACCAACGCGACGCAGCAAAAGGTGGACCTAGCGCCGTGATGAAATCACACAGTTTATCATTTTCACCGCGCTCCAAGAAAACCGCAATAACTTCGACCCATCCTACAGTATATCGCACACTTGCAACCGGATACGTGAAATAAGGTTCAAAGTGCTCAGGAACTGGTACATTGCAGCCGTTCTGTGACGTGCATCTTCTGATACGTATATGACATCTGCCAAAAACGAGCTGTTTGGGCGTCTTCCAAGTACATGCATGAATATGCATTGCATAGATACCAAAACACGAACTGTTTTGCCCTCGCACCTGTTCACCACCGAGAACTCCACGCCTCGGTCATCGTCGCGATCGCGACTATCCCGCGTGAACCAGCTGCCTCTTCGCGGCTCAGCCCGAGGAGGGGTGCTGTTCAAACCCGACCACGCCACGATCAGCGTCGCTACCGCGTATGTTCCGCTCTTCTGGGAGCTGAACCCCCCCCATGAAGGCGCGGTGCTGCTGCTGAACCCTCGGTCGGGGGTGTTAGACACCGTCTCCCGCTCCCACTTTGATCGCTCGCGCATGGCGGCTCGGTTGAAGTCGCGCTTTGCCCTGGACACGGTGGAGGACTTCTTCCCTCTGCTGTTCGAACGGCCTGGGGGGTGGGTGTGACGGCGGGGCGAATTATTTCACCACCTCGACCTGGACTTGTGCTGTTTTTCGTGGGGCCATCGAGGAGAGTCAAGGCTTAGGATGGTGGCTACGTCATGTTATACGGGCTTGATTACAAAAGCGTAATCGGAGCGCATCCGTTCTTGCCAGCAGCGTACAGAGTATGGTCCGGCAAAAGTGCGAACTGTTAAGGGCAACCTATTCAAACTACTACTATAGCAATCGTTCGGCCGCACTCACATGGGGGGTGAAACAATGCATTAATCTAGCAAACAGCACTGTTGCTGTATGTGCGACTGACCTTCCGAGGCGTATACTTTGACGCTTCCAGCGCCTCCAAGCCAATCTCTGCCCGATCGAAGCAGCGTCAGGCACACCTGTGAGCATACCGGTGAGTTTGATGCACGTTCAAGCTACGAGAAACTTAAGGCTCACGTACAACACGAGACGCCGGCGAAAGGGCCACGAGCAGGAGATGCAAAAACAGCACAACTGAAACCACACACGATGACACACAAACGTCTTCGTCAACGCACACATGCAGGTACAGGGCGGCATTATCGCCGGGTTGGACGTGCTGGAAAGGTGAAAGATGGGAAGAGCGCACGAGTTCGAACCAGTTCAATGGCTTGAAATAACCATCGGTATCTCTCGTTAAGCTTCATTCTTAGGACCGGCGTACCGCGCGCTGCTCTGTCTGCCTCACCTCATTGATAAGGGTGGACAACCCTCTCGGACTGTTAACATCGGCCGTCTGTGAGAGCTTGTCCAGCGTAGCCAACACGTCCCCCTGTCCCCCCTGGCGGTCGCAATACAAACTCAACTGTAGCGTCGTCACCACGGCCGTTTGCGAGCTCCCTCCCCGGCCAGAACGTGGCGGCAGTGGCGCGGAGGGACGCTGGCCGGAACCTTCTTCGTCGACAAAGCGTTTTCTGTTGTAACGCTGAACGGCCGCCACGGCGGCGCTAACCCCGCCGATCATGGCGACGTCGCCGGGAGTGATGGACGTGGAAGGCGCATCGCCGTCGTACGGGTTGAAGCGGGCGCGGGTTGATCGCCTCCCTCCTCTTCCTCCATCAAAACTGATATGAAACCGGCTTCCTTCGGAGCCGTAGATGTCTCGACCAGCCCTTGGCCGTTGGTATTGTCCTTGTTGCTGCTGCTGGGGCGGCTGGTACTCCCGTTGCTGCTGCATGGGAGGGGCACTTGGCGTGCGCTCCGCGGCGGCCGGGGCGGAGTAGCCTCCGCCACCTATTCTGCCTCCAGTCACAGCGGCGGTCGCAGCGAGACTTCTTCCCGTAGCCACAACAACCAGTAGAGGCGGAATCGCCAGCAAACGACGCACATTTCGGCCATCTCCGCCCGTCTCGCCGCCCCTCGCCAACCCCGTTGTTCCTCCCTTACCGGCGCCGGTGTTGCTGTTGTCGCCGGCGGTGCAGACATCACGTCCCACAACGCACGCTGTTGAATCTCCTGGCACATCTTCAAAACACCCATCAACACTCAAGCGTGCGCCCCACGCGCTTCTGCTTGCCGGCAGCCGTGATCGAGCAACAATCCCTCGGGAGCTGCACCTTTCATGTGCCGGCTGCCCGCTTGTTCCAGCAGCAGGGGGGGCGGAAAATGCTGTCCTGGACGTGCTGCTAGGAACTAATGCTAACGCCTCGACAACAAAGAGACAAAAAAACATCGTTCTCCAGACCGATACCATCGGCAGCGGGGAGAGGTACCAACACCCTGGCATGGCGAGTAGCGAGAGTCTGAGCATGTGAGCCTGACTACAAGCACTGCTGTCTGCAGCAGGCACACACGTGCACAGCAGTACCAGGACCCATAGGGGGGACCGTGGTTTACATTCAGGCATTTGCCATACCCGCAGTGTTTGTCTGCGTGCCCATCCACTGCCCTCGGTGCCGGCTCGCTGGTGTGCCGCCATAACTCGCTGCGCAACCAACAAGAAGCAATCCCACGCCCAACAACTGCAGCCCGCCAGCGACAAGGCAAGTTTCCCAACTTCTGATATTGACTGGGTGTGAAGTCGATAGCGTTATCTTAGATCTTGGGGTAGGCCTGTCACCATCCGATGCTTCCGAATCTAGCAGAGCCAGACAGACGCCGGTCTAGGTCACAATCGTTGCCCGAGAGCAACCAGGATCTGCGCGTGAGAGAGACGGGGCATAAGCCCTGTCTGCCAACGGCATCAACGGAATGGAACGAGATGCAATGCGTTCGCCACACATGCACCACGCCATTGAAATGTTGTTCTTGTGCAGCACAGCTTTGCAAACAGAACAAAGCTCTCCTGTGTGTGAACGGTAAAGCACACGCAGTTTGAAATTTATCTGCAATTTAGACGGAAACCTCTGAAGCTGGGTGCACCACTTTGACCCACGCCAGCCGAGCCAGGGTCTTGATCGGGCATGAACCAACGTGAAGCCCACCTTGCTTTGTGTCCTCAAGACTTCCATAACCCCTGTTTGAATGCACTGTTGAAGGCGGATCATAAATTGGCGTGCCTGGCGATAGCCCACGCAGCGGGAAGGTGTGCTGGTCACATCCAATATCCAATCAAGCACTAGCTTGTTTGTTTCGGTGTCAGACACACCCGTGTTTATGTTTCTCCCTAAAACCAGGTTGATACACAGGTAAAGACAACCAAACAGGCCAGGCAGCAGCACCCACCCTAAACAGGCGAGATTCTGCTGTAGAAACATACCTGGTAACCCGCGCACGCTGGTAGACGACACGTGCTGCGGCTGTCCTGCGACTAGCGCTCACATCCAATATCCAATCAAGCACGAGCTTGTTTGTTTCGGTGTCAGACACACCCGTGTTTATGTTTCTCCCTCAAATCAGGTTGATACACAGGTGAAGACAACCAAACAGGCCAGGCAGCAGCACCCACCCTAAACAGGCGAGATTTGACAAGTTCGGCAGAGGAGAGAGAGTGAGAGCCCGAACCAGAAACCGGCCTGTCGCTCTCCGCGTCGGCCGTCAGCTGAACAGAGATGGCTGGACCGAACCAACGAAAAGGCGACACACACAGGGATAGCCAGAAGGAGAAGGTTAGTAATAAAGCAGTTTGGGTGGTCATGTACCACCCCGTACGGCGTTTCTCGCACATCTTACAGCTTGTGTTCTTGTGTTCCCAGAGGGGGGGGCGACAGGGGTTCCGTCCTAGCTCAGGTAGTCTCTCTGCCCGACCGGCGGTCATGAGTTGGTTTCAGATTACCTCCCGTTTCTCCAACGCAAGCAGCGTGTGATCAAGAGGTCCGGCTGCGAAAGGGAGGTTATGTATGCCTGTTGGATATCGCAAATTATATGCAAGTCTGTATCAGCACACTTGACCCGCAACGCAGTGCACGAAACACCAGCCTCTACGTGGCACCAACAGCGGTATTGTGGATGATCGCCTCATCTAGGTCTGTGCCGAATGAATCAGGTGGCACTCTTACGTTCTGAAGTCTGTGCGGGTTGTGGAGTGGATGCACCTGGGGGGCTGTTTCGGCAGAGCATCAGGAGACGAAAAAACCTCTCGCACTGGTGTTAGCCATGCCGGCGGGAAGTGTGGTGATTGCCGTCAATCGGGGTGGACTCGTCTCTCCGCGATGCCACGGCCGTAATGGAAGGATAAGACTCGGGGGGGTTGCGAAAACGGATGGCGGACGGGAAACAATACAATTTAGCAGGGACACCGTTTCAAGACTCTTGAAGGTAGCCACCCCTCCCCGGTTACCCACACCAAGAGGTAGTGCAACAATATTGGTACATTGACTACGCGCTACATGTACGTGGAGCACACTCCTCTCTTTGCGTGTCTTCGGGTACCCTCTTGGTTTCCGCGTACGTACCCATTGAACATGTCATTTCGCCTTTCGAAAAATCACCCACTCATCCCGCCTTTTCATGCTCCGACCTTTGCTGCTGCTCCTCTCCCAACACGCGCCGCACCACACGTCGAATATTCGTTCAATGTCTATAATAGGATGTGCGCACTGCCAACATCCTCGCGGCTAAAGCGGTTGCGGACGCGATCCGAACCAGCCTGGGTCCGAGGGGAATGGACAAGATGATCCAGGGGGGCGACGGGGAGGTGGTTATCACGAACGATGGGGCCACTATCCTCGGGCAGATGCAGGTGCGTCTTTCCGCAACGTAAATCTAAGGTGGTGCCTTCTGCCGTACAACAAAAAATGGGTTTATGGCTCGAGTCTTGGAATTGCGTTTGTAGTGCCATAATTGGTTCCTGACTCGCTGATAGGATGGCAGTGCGGGTTCTTTAGTTGAATAGGAAATATGTTGCGGATTGCATGCAATTACACCAACCCGGGATCGCTTTCAGGAAAGATCTGCATTGTTATTTCGTTGCTGGAGCGTTCTAGTGTCATACGCCACGTGCCTGCACAGCTCCAAGGATGATCGTCGATCCTGAGACCACACTCGATGTTGGCCCCATCATTTCTAGCTATTTTGCTAATGCTTGAAGCGAACGTTCCAAGCCTAGTAAAAGGCACGGTGCCCCGTGCGTTGAGTGTCGTCGCCAAGAATGCCGCCGAAGAGCCCCGCCGTCGACACCTATGCAAGGGAAACCATATATCCATGGTGGTCGACAAGTACCCATGACACCTTGAGCACGCAGTCACCGTACAAGGATTTCTGCCTCCAGGATTTGTCTCCCACTCTCTCTCTCTCTCTCTCTCTCTCTCTCTCTCTCTCTCTCTCTCTCTCTC
>CACKRE030002836.1:9987-38790 GCA_902602495.3 Ectocarpus sp. CCAP 1310/34 | reverse complement strand
CCCCCCCCCCCCCCCCAGGGAGACGCTTATCCAGGCAGTGGACACATGCTTGTCGTCGAAGGTCGTGAGCCAAAACTGCGAGACGATCAGTCCCATGGCCGTGGATGCCGTTCTTGGCATCATCGACCCTATCAACGCCACCAACGTCGACCTCAGGGATATCAAGGTATTTCTTGCGGGAGGCGGAAGACGTCTGGCGGGATGGGTGAGGGTTGGTAGACAGACGAGGCTCCTGGGCGGCGCGTAGTGCACAGCGGGGCATATACGTTGGGGTGGCCTTGACACGGAAGGTGCGTAGGTTGACCGGTCGCCTTGTCTTCGACCTCGCTCCTCAACGTACATATCGTTACTCGTTTTTTTTTTTGTGGAATCTATTTTGCGACAAGGAAGGGACCCTCTACCTCTTGGCGTGGGTCATGTCATGAGAGTATGAATGTGTTGGATTCCTCATAGCAAAGGGGAAGGTTCCAAAGGTTCATCAGCGCTGGCCGGGATAAAAATCACTCATGAGAGGTACAGGAGTTGCCGTTTCAAAACTTTTTGAAATTAATCTTTACAACGTCTTTGGACTAACTCTTCCGGGGTGTGGGCGTTGTGTGCGTGGCAGATCTGCAAGCAGCTCGGAGGTACCATCGACGACAGCGAGCTGGTGCACGGGATGGTGTTCGAGAAGGGCGCTAAGAAGAGCGCAGGAGGTCCCACCACCATCGAGAACGCCAAGGTCGGTATACGCGGTGTGCTCGACCCCTTTTCGCTATTGCTCCATGGCTGAATTTTAGTGTCCTTGTTTCTTCCGTGGAGTCTCATTGGCGCCACGAAGCCGGTCCCAGGTTGTTGCGCCCTTTCCATGTGACCGTTTTTTGTTTTCGTGAGGGGTTTGCCCTTGTTTGTCACGGCTCAAGAGCCTTCGCATGTGGACTAGAACCTTGTCGGGCTGACTGCCTGTGACTGACTAGCTTCTCATGCTGTTGCTGCGCTTGCTTCCTGTCTTGGCACTGGTGCCGCTCATTCTCGCGTCGGATTCGAGTTCCAAGCAGAACGACCTTGATTTTTCCGAAGCCACTGCTGCTTCACGCGATCATGTTCCCGTTTTTCTATCTGTTGTTTTCTTTGGTCCTGGCGTTGTGGCCCTGAAAACAGGTGGGCCTGATCCAGTTCTGCCTCTCGGCGCCCAAGACGGATATGGAGAACAACGTGGTGGTGTCCGACTACGCCGCGATGGACCGTATCTTGAGAGAAGAGCGCAAATACATCCTTGGTCTCTGCAAGAAGGCGAGAGTGTGTTCCCTGATTATCTCTTGTCATGGACCATGGCCGCCCCCACTTCTGCGTGGTTCTTGTTGTTCGTTCTAACCACACGTCAGGCGTTGACTGACTCAATTCTTGTTACTCTCCAAGCCCCCGGCCAACCCAGCGATTCTTTTTTGGTTGTGTCCTGCGTTATCTTGATATTGTTATTCGTGCTGCGCTTGGGCGTCACGACCGTGGCGTCTGTGTCGTTTTTTGGTCGTCTTGTGCTTTGGCCTTGTGCAGATCAAGAAGGCCGGGTGCACCGTGCTCCTCGTGCAGAAGAGCATTCTCAGGGACGCGTACAACGACCTTTCCATCCACTTCCTCGCCAAGGTGAGGTCAAGCGCACCACACTGTGTTTCTGTAGATACCCTGTTCTTTCACTTGTTGGGCTGAATAGATGCTGTGGTTAGTATTTCCCACAGCACTCTCACTTCTTTTGGTGTTTAGCCTGGGCCGACGTGGAGGAATGCATTGTACGTACGCGTATACACATAATCGTTCTGCATTCACTCAGGAATACAGCTAACTGTTCTGGGCGTTGCAGTTCACGGTGGATTATTTCCGGTGACAACATTGTGGAGAAGGATCGCAACGGTAGTTGTATCGTTACGATGAGGTGTACCGTTACGAGGAGTCCGAGCAGGTAGCAGTAGGCTACATACAGTACACGCGATTACTGCGCCACATGCAGCTTGTGGTGTCCCGCGCCAGAGATTGCACAACCAGGTGCAAGGCCTACGTTGGCTCTTGATTGCGATGACCGCTTTTTGTCGAATCTGCCCTAGCTGGACGAAATGAAGCAAATAGTCTTGCACGGTTGCACGCAGACTTCTATCTCCATTGTCTTGTTTCCGCAATGGCGCCGACCAACCGCTCTCGTCGGAACCCGCTTTGTTGGTTAAGATGGGCATCATGGTGATCACCGACGTGGAGCGGAGCGACATCGAGTTCATCTCCCGGACGCTGGCGCTCAAGCCATGCGCTCACATCGACACCTTCACCGCCGACAAACTCGGGTAGGTACATGAAGCGTTGTCGATCGAACGACCAAGAAGACATGCTGCGAACAATGGTGTTTTGTTGGTGCATCTCGGCTACTATTGTTGGGGCGTCTCTTTTCTCGGCCCTGTCGGTGGTTGCCGCTTTCCCGTTTACAGGGCCTTCTCTCTGTTGTGCCACAGTACAAACTTGGAGTATTTCCTCCGTTTGCGTCGGTATGATCAGCGAGTGCGCCCGCGCTTCTCTAAAGTTTCGGCAGCAAAGCTTGTCCTGCTTCTTAAATCTTGTGTCGCCCGCCCTTGGCTTCTCCCAGAGGCCTGCCTGTACCTTCGGCATTGGTCCGGTGGTGGTAGCAAAACCACGTGCTTAGCGTCCTCCTCTCCATATCGGTCCTCTTGATACACCAATCCTTCATTCCGTGGCACAGTCAACAGTCTGCGGGGAGGGCTTGGGTGCTTACTGCCTGTGGCTCGTCAGGCCACGCGCGACGCCGCAGAGTACCTCGCAGCAACACACTGCCTCTTGCTTCGCCGTCGGCAAGCCGCCACGCCCCTCGATAGGCGGGGATGCCATCCACCGCTTGGTCGTTTCGTTCGTCCAACTCCCACAGCTGGCCGCCCTCTCCCTCTCTCTTTATTGGCCGTTTCTTTCTCACCGCCACAGGACTGCGGACCTCGTGCAGGAGGTTTCGATGCCTGGCTCCGGCCACAAGGTGGGCCAACCGAACCTGCTTCCTTTTCGTTGTGTGGCTTTTTTTTTTTTTTTCTAGATGTTCCCGTGCGCGACCGGGACTCCTTGAGCCCAAATATTGTATGCGAGGCAAACGAGTGGTAGTGGCACGACGGTTGGTAGCTGTTCAGGGGTTTCTGCACGGGAGGGGACGGGAAACACACAACATTTTGTTGTACGCGCCGCGGCCAGGTCTTCGCTGGTTCGAGCATGGCCTCGGGGAGTGACGCGACGTCTGCGTGTAGCGCCTGCCGTCTGCAGTATGTGGTGATCGTGTGCGTCCAGTGGTGTGTATGTTCCCGACGATGACGCGATGAGGTTCCGTCGTGATGAGGCAACCACTCACTCAGTCCAAAAAAAGCCGTAACGGCCGTAACGGTCGAGCAAGAAGACCCCATGTTCTTCCCGGCTTCGTTGTTCCGCGCATGCTCTGGTGCCGCCGTGTGCTTTTCTTTCATTAGAATCGACCGTGCTTAACGGGCTGACCAATGAAAAGACGTCGGCCTTACGGCGGGATTTGAAAATTTCGCGAAAACGGTGTCTTAGTCAGGGGGCCCTACCGACCAGGGGTACGCAGGAGTTGGACTAGAGCAGCGTCATGCTTCTGTATGTTTTGGGTATGCGTTTGTTCTTCGCACCGACAGCGCTAACCGTGTTTGCGTTTTTTGTTTTGTTTTTTGTCTTGGATGTTGTACGGCAGATCGTGAAGGTGACGGGCGTGCCAACAACGGGCATGACCATGACGGTGCTCATGCGCGGGTCTAACCGCCTGGTGCTTGACGAGGCGGAGCGCAGCGTGCACGATGCTCTGTGCGTTGTGCGGTCTCTGGTGAGTGCTTGCCAACGAAAATTTGGCACCCTCTTTGGAGTTTTTAGCCAAGTTGGTACTCTTTGCGCCTGGCGCGTAGTCCTTGCGAGTACAGCGTCTTGTATTTTCTGGCGTTGACAGCAGGTGGCATCGATTCTAGCCTATATGGTCAGCGCGTCGCGCGGTTGTTTTGCGCACCCTCGCCACGGACTTCCGGAGCTCAATGCGTCCGGTAGCGTGCTTGTGGTCCGCTATTTAGCAGAGGTTTGTCCGGAACTTTGACCACGACTAGCGTTGCAGAGGAATTCCTTGTCTTTGTGACCCCGGTTCGGAGCCGTTGAGTAGAGGGAAGCACAGACCGTAGCGTTAGCTAGAAACTGCGAGCGACGCTCGTGAACACGTTGACGGAATACGATTTTAGAAGCACAAGGACACCCTTCAGGCCGGCCAACAGGCAGAGGGAAGTTTCACTTCGACAACCGCAAAGGCGGAATGTTGTCGAACAGTGGCAGGTCTGCGGCGGCTGCTCCCCTAGATAGAAGAGGCGGCTGTTAACATTGAACGGCCTTCGATAGCCGTTGTTTGACGCCTTCGGAAAGTAGGTCTTGGGCGTCTTTTCGCGTTCACCTGTGCTTCTTGTCTTGGGCGTTCGTTGTCTTCGTCGTGGTCTGCTGGTTACGGTCGTGGGAAGCGTCAACTATTGCTGTTTTCCGTGGGTGCACGCCTAACGCTACGTTCGATCTCGTCTTTTGCAAAGTTCGCAACCTGTATTCTGAAAGGTCTCGAACTGTTCGTCAGCTGCACGTTTTCCTTCAGCACATGGATGGGGACGCGGTGGGATATGGTGTACTGTAGAACATGGCCTATCCCGCGATCACCAGTGTTACGAACAAGGCAGAGCATGCGTATTTTCCCCCAGTTTTTGCCGTGACTTGACATGTTCCTTTGTTTTCGGCATGGTTCCTTCTCCTGTCGGAACTAACCGCAGGTGAAGAAGCGCTTCCTCATCTCGGGGGGCGGCGCGGCGGAGACGGAGGTCGCGATGCAGTTGACAGAGTGGGCCAAGACTCAGACTGGCATGCGAGGGTACTGCATACGGGCGTACGGCGAGGGTGAGGAAAAAGCACGCGCGAAAGCCATGACCGAGGACTGTCGTACCTTGTGAGGTTGACCTTTCTGTGGGCCACGTGCCTTCTCGTGCTTCGTTGCTTGTAGGATCAATCTCGTTGTGTCTCGTGCAGGAGGTGGCGCCGGGTGGTTGGGTTGGGCGGGAGTAAAGCGGTCTGTGGATTCGAGTCGCGGGCCAAGAGTTTTGCGTATGGGCGGGTTGGCGTAAGTTGTTGGTGGCGAGCGTAGGACCCAACTTGTCGTTACTGTTGCAGCTTACACAGTGCTTTGGTAAGATAGTATCACGACGTGTGTGATGCATTACGTGCCAGCGGCAGCTCTGCTCACTGTGTCATTTGATTTGTTTGTTGCAACCCTGAGCCGAAGAATGTACATCCACGCGCTTGCAGCTGTAGCCACAACAGCAGGAGGGCGTACTCCACGAGTAATGTGAAACCTGCCATGAGCAGTCAATACAACGACATGTTTGGGAACCCAAGCCGATCGTTGACATGTTTGGAGTCCATGGTTATTGTTGTGGACAGAAACAGATCCCTGCTCCGCTTGGCGTTGGCACTTAAGCCTTTTTGGTGTGTGACTCTCGTTGAAGCTGCGCCAATGCGGCTGTTGTGGATGGATGCTGATATTGCTGCCGTCGTGCCCATTGCCGCTTCTGCTGCTTCAGCTCTGGAGGTTATCCCGTACACTCTGGCGGAAAATGCGGGAATGAACCCGATTAGCATCGTCACCGAGCTTCGTTCGGAGCACGCCAAGGGCAAGGTTGGAGCAGGTGGGTGGGTCCTTGCGTGTTGCGTTTTTTGTCTGCCTACTTTATGTTATACGTCGTCAGAGAGAAGTTATGCCGCATATGGTCATTTTGTTTGTGAAAGTCCCGCCTCAAAATGTCACTGCTCCTCTTGGTGGCGTTACCGCGCAATGTAGCCGTAGTGCGACCACCAACGGTCGGGCCTGATTTCGTTGCCGCCCCATTCGTATCCCCCTCGTCTTCAGGTATCAACGTACGCAAGGGCACCATCAGCGATATGTACGCAGAGCACGTGATCCAGCCGGTGCTCGTAAACTCGAGCGCTCTCAAGCTGGCCACTGAGTGTGTGGGGATGATCCTCAAGATCGATGACGTCGTGGCAGTCATGTAGATGAGAGGCGCGAGATATTTGGAATCAAGGGTATCGGTGTTCGGGGTAAATTGGGACAGCTGCTGTCGGGCACCGAGTGCGTGGTCACCGAAATCGATGACTTCGTGACAAGTCGTGTATTTGGAAGAACGGCCTCGGTGATCAGGAACTATCGTGGGGGTCATTTACTTGGCCATTAGCTGCTGCTGGTGCGGAGGAGCAAATAGGAACAGAGAGAACACGAAACGCGTGGCTGCATCCTTCAGAGCTTCAGCACCAAAATGATGTGGCGTGGTGTTGTAAGGGTGTTGACGATGGGTTTTGAGCCTCTTGTGTCTGCTTGCCCGAGCGATGGTGGCATGTGAGAAAACTGGATCGAGGAATTAATCGAGCGGGAGGTGCTCCTCTGAAATATTCACTGTAGTTTTTGTTCATCCACCGGCCGTGCCGTGTGAGAGTCATGGCGATTTTTTGCTGTTCTGGGTGTGGGGAGAAAACAGCCGCGGGAGTATGCTCGTAATGTGAAACCGCTTTTGAAAGTTGTGCCGGGGTTGCCAATGGTGAGTCACAGTGTTACGATACGCGTTGGCTCTGTTTTCCGTCGGTTCCGCGTCCACCGCCCCCCTCGGCACTATGCCTATGACGGTACGAATCACTCTTGATGTTGAGACGGTCCGCGTGAGGCGGATGGAGATGGGTGGGGCCGACACCCGTGTAGAGATTGCTGCGGCATTGCGTTGGCGCTGTCACCTGAAGCCCCACCTTGCCATGCCTCATCATATGCATAGGTACTGTCAGAATTGGTCTCGTCCTCTGACCATGTGCCGCGAACGGCCGGAGTTGACAGGTGCACTCCCCGCCAATACGGTTGGACTCTTGTAATGGGGAGTGCTGCCATTAACGCTCCGCAAAATTACTCTTGTAATGGGGAGTGCTGACATTAACGCTCCGCAAAATAACTTGCACACTGTGTCAACCTAAGGCAGGAGTCTGTGAACTGCCTCCCAAGGCGAGAATCAAGGGCTTGTGCTTTTGGTCAGCCATTGGATAAAATAGGGACGTTGCACTGAAGCTGATTGGTCATTCATTTCCGCTTGCGTTCGCCCCGCATTTCCACCAAACAATGGCGAGCCTGTCGCCCATCTCTGGAACCGAAATGGGCAACAACGATACCGTCAAGCGCGGCACGGTGTAGGTCCGAACTACGGATAAATGCTGCCACCAATTGCTCTGCTGATAATGCTCTCGCGACTAGGGAACATGGAACGCACAGCCTACATTGTTGGAGGATCATCACCCGAGCAAAACACGCCTGTGATGAAACAATCCCACGAGTCCTGACCGTGCTGAGAGCTCTAAAGGAGGCTTTCACGGGCAGGTTTAGTACAGTACAGTATTTTTATTCCAGTATTTAACTGCGTACTAAAACGTCCAGTACAGTACAGTACCGAGAGCCGTGCTGCCAGTACAGTATATTCCAGTATCGAGAGCTGTACTGGAGATTGCAGTATTTTTATTCCAGTATTGAAAGCTGTACTAAAACGTCCAGTACAGTACAGTACCGAGCGCCGTGCTGCCAGTACAGTATATTCCAGTATCGAGAGCTGTACTGGAGATTGCAGTATTTTTATTCCAGTATTGAAAGCTGTACTAAAGCGTCCAGTACAGTACAGTACCGAGAGCCGTGCTGCCAGTACAGTATATTCCAGTATCGAGAGCTGTACTGGAGATTGCAGTATTTTTATTCCAGTATTGAAAGCTGTACTAAAGCGTGCAGTACAGTACAGTACCGAGAGCCGTACTGCCAGTACAGTATATTCCAGTATCGAGAGCTGTACTGGAGAGTGCAGTATTTTTATTCCAGTATTGAAAGCTGTACTAAAGCGTCCAGTACAGTACAGTACCGAGAGCCGTGCTGCCAGTACAGTATATTCCAGTATCGAGAGCTGTACTGGAGAGTGCAGTATTTTTATTCCAGTATTGAAAGCTGTACTAAAGCGTGCAGTACAGTACAGTACCGAGAGCCGTACTGCCAGTACAGTATATTCCAGTATCGAGAGCTGTACTGGAGAGTGCAGTATTTTTATTCCAGTATTGAAAGCTGTACTAAAGCGTCCAGTACAGTACAGTACCGAGAGCCGTGCTGCCAGTACAGTATATTCCAGTATCGAGAGCTGTACTGGAGAGTGCAGTATTTTTATTCCAGTATTGAAAGCTGTACTAAAGCGTCCAGTACAGTACAGTACCGAGAGCCGTGCTGCCAGTACAGTATATTCCAGTATCGAGAGCTGTACTGGAGAGTGCAGTATTTTTATTCCAGTATTGAAAGCTGTACTAAAGCGTGCAGTATTTTTATTCCAGTATCGAAAGCTGTACTAAAGCGTGCAGTATTTTTATTCCAGTATCGAAAGCTGTACTAAAGCGTGCAGTACAGTATATTATGGCCAAAGGTACTGCAATACTGAAAATACTGGCAGTATTGTACTGTACTAAACCTGCCCGTGGACGGCTTTACGAAATATCTCTCGTCCCCCTACACTTTTACTACCATCCATGTGTCCTGCTGCTGTCCTGCAGGTTTACTCCCCCTCCCTCACATATCGGTAGCCCGTACGACGCTTCTGTACCGCTGGCAACAAGACGCACCAACCCCGGCCACATCTATTTCTGCCTTCCACCCTCACCACTAGTCAGTACCAAAGGACCACGGCACCAGAATTGATAAGAGTCAGGAAAACGACGCACTTGTGGCAAAATGCTACTGCTAACACAACAATCAAGCAAGCACATGAGCACCTTCTTGTAGAGCTTGCCTATTCTTCGCATCCGTGCTCCTCTCCGACAACTGGTTGCTTCACACTCGTGGTGGCTGTATCCTGAACACAGATTGTGGTTAGCGGGACTACTGTGACCAATTATTCTGAAAACATCTCAAGAAAGGAAAGGGTAAGCCTCGCCGCATCAAGTGGCAATGAGCGCAAATGACCGGTAGAGCGAGAAGATGGAGATTGTCACAAAGGTAGCTCCCTCCACATTCTCTCGAAGCAACGCCATGGCCCGTTGGTTTTCCCTGTTTGTCGGCCGTACTCCGCGTACTTATCGGGACTTGTTTGTGTAGTGTATTAACTTCAGACGGTGAGACAACGCCCGTACCCAGGACGCTGTCGTGCTCGGAAAGCAGGAGGAGAAAGAGAGAGTGGCAGCGCGGCTGCTGCACTCAACAAAGGGGGTCCCGGTGCATCATCACCGTACCCCTACCTAAAAGGTTCTACACCATCTGCGTCACACTTGTACGTATGGCTAATGTATCCAAACCATGTCCGTAGACCCACGAACACCCTCCCTGGTTCTTCACGCAAGTGACTAACCATCAGTGGGGCAACAACACCCCGGATACATCAATAAAAAAACCATACGGTGGTGGAGGGGAAACCCGGCCCCCGGGCAAAACCCCTCCAAAGAAAACCCCATCCAACACAAAAACCATTGCTATCACGGCGGATGTACAACGGCCGCACTTATCAGAAAGACCAAGGCGAAGACAAGATCGCAAGGAACTACGTTCCCCCGGACGATGGCCTCCCAACGCCCCCTACTCCTGCCATGGGTACACAGACCGCGACAGTAATGCGACTTTCCCGCATGGTAAACATGGCCCTTCCCAAGTGCTAAAAACTGCTAGCTACTCCGGCAAATTCATCAACTTGCGCCGGTGGTACTGCAGACTGCTCTTGCTAAGAGCCTTGGTAAGCATGTCGGCATGCTGCTCCGACGTCGACACAAACTTGATCGAGATGTCCCCCGACCTGAACAATCCACGAATGAAGTGGTACCTCACGTCGATGTGCTTGCTACGCGCTGAGCTGAGGGGGTTCTGCACCAAAGCCATAGCCCCCTGATTGTCCTCAAGGACCTGAATGCTGCTGCCACTGGTCTCTGGGGCAATAAACGAAAGCACTGCACGCACAAACAAAGCTTCCTTCACACCCTCCCCGGCAGCAATGTACTCTGCCTCCGTAGACGACAAAGATACGATAGCTTGCGTCTTGCTACCGTGGCTGATGACGGTCCCTCCAACCGTTGTTGCCAGCCCTGACACCGAACGCCTATCCTCAGCGTCGGCGTAGCTAGCGTCCACGTACACCGCCAGCCCCAACCCCGATCCCCGTTCGTAGGTGATCCCGAGGTCCCTCGTCTCTTTGAGGTAGGCGAGGATCTTCACGATCGCCTTCCAGTGCCTCTCGGCAGGGGCATGGGCATGGCGCGCTACCGCACGCACGGCGAACGAGATGTCCGGGCGCGAGAACGTCGACACCCACATCATGCTGCCGATGGCCTCCCTCACCGGCCATTCCCCTCCACTCTCGTCATCCCGCTTCGGTCCTATATCGACACCAGGGGAAGCAGGGATGGAGGAGGTCGACTGCACATCAAAGCGATTCACGATGCTGTCAATGTACGCGGTTTGGGAGATTCTAAGGGTCCCAGCCTCTAGGTCTCTCTCGACGGCACACCCGTCGAACCACACGCACTCTCCAAGGTCTTTGGTGGGGAATGCCTTGTTGAGGGAAGCAAGCAACTCCTTGCAATCATCATCAGACCCGGCCACCAAAATGTCATCCACATAAATCACGATAATCATCACCACGACATCGTCTTTCATCTTGCGGAAGACGCACGGGTCAGCCTTGCACTGCTCGAACCCGTTTTCTACAAGAGTATCGGCAGCGTGGTACCCCCACTGCCTGCCGCTCTGCTTCAAGCCGTAAATAGCACGCTCAGCCTTCACAACTTTGTGGGATTTTTCCCCGCACCCCGCGGGGAGCCTCAGAAACACATCCTCGTCCAACTTAGCGTGTGTAAACGCCTGCTTGACATCCCAGTGGTTGAGTTTCAGCGATTTCTCGTTGGCTACCGCAAGCATCAGTTTAATGGATGCGGATGATGGGCAAGGGGAGGATGAGTGGAAGTAGTCCACGTTCGGGATTTGCGAAAACCCCCTAGCGACCAGACGCGCTTTGAACTTCTCAATTTTTCCGTCCTTGTTTGTCTTCCAAGTGAAGCGCCACTTCGAGCTCACGGGTCTACGCCCCTCTGGCGTACCGTCTACGAATGAAAACGTTCCCGTGCCCAAGTGCCCATCAAACTCTTCCCTCATGGCCTGTTCCCATCCCTCTCTGTACACAGACTTGTTAACGCCGGCTACGGTCATGGGGGGGGATTCGACGTCACTCGGACGCTTGCCTATGGGGGATTCTGTACTCAGCTCGGTCGACGCCAGGGCCCTCGCGAAGGCGTCTGGAGAGTTGAGCACGAGGTCCTCCGCTCCCAGCAGGAAGTCCTCTGCCTCTTGGCGCGCGATGTTGGCCTCCTCCGCGCGCTCGCACAGCAGCGCTTGCACCGCCCTCGCCTCTAGCTCTTCCACCACGTCGACCACACACGCGATCATCCAGTGGGTGTGCTCCGTCGTGCTGTTGATGGGCAGGATGGGCAGCCCCGCCTCCGACGCATGGCGGGCGAGCAGGCCTTCGGCACTCGTTGGCGACGGCGACGACTCGTACCTCATGTTCCGGCGAGGGTTCTCCCTGAGTCGGCGGCTGGTGAGCTCCGCCGGCTCGCCAAAGCGGGCGAGCTTCCGTCCCTCGGGCCCGCGGAGGGCCGGGATGTCCGTGTCGCTGCCGCTGTCACTGCCGCTACCGCTGCTGTTGCTGCTGCTGCTGCTGCTGCTGCTGCTGCCGCCACCGCGGCTGCTGCTGCTGCGACGGTCGTCCTCGCCGCCGCCCACATCGGCCATCCCGGTCGACGTGGTAGATGGGGCGACGCTCGCGCCCTCCCTGCTCGAGGGGGCGCCATCGCCAGCGTCGCCCGCGCCCGACTCCTGGGGCGCGGCCGGCGGCGCCGCCGGCGCATCACGCGCGGGCGGCTCCGCGGGCCCCGGGTTTGCCGTCGTGTCAAGGTGGAAACCTCCATCCTCAGGTTCTCCCTCCGCCCTCCCTCCACCGTGGCATGACGCACCCTCCCCGCCCTCGTGCTTCCCAGTCGTGAGCTCCTCGTCCTCCTCTGCAATGGGAGGCAGCGGCTGGGGGTGCGCGGTCGGGGCGGCGGGCACAGATTGCCAGGTGAAGTTGCGAGTTGTGATCGCTTGGCGTTTTTCGTTCAGGATGCGCACGCAATCACGGTTTGTGTTGATTCCAGGGCCGAGGTAAAAACACTTTTTTGCTTTCGGCTCTGACTTGTGCGTGCGCTTGACCTTGTATACGGCGGGTTTGAGGAACGGGTACGTCGCCTCTGGGGGAGGTGGGTGCCCGTGCCACATTTCGTACGGCGATTTCTTGTCCGGGTTGGATGTGGTGGAGGTGCAGTTAAGGGCGTTGCATGCCCAAGCTGTAGCTTCGGCCCAAAGGGAGGGGTAGCTCGGCGCTTCGGGGTAAAGAATCGGCGCTTGTATGCGCGCGGCTAGTGCTGCATCCTTGATCAGTCCCAGTGCTCTCTCAGCTACACCGTTGTATTCTGGGCTGTATGCGGGGGTGAACTCCTGCTTGATGCAGTACTTGCGGCACAGCTTTCCGAACTCTCCCTCGAAAAACTCTCCTCCGTTGTCAGACCGCACGACCATGACCTCGGATGGGGCTCCGTCTGCCCGGTTTTCCGCTAGGTATCTCTCGAATGCTTCTGCAGCGTCTGACTTGTTTTTCAAGAAGTAGACGCGGTTCCACCTCGTGCAGTCATCCCTTACAATGAGAGTGTACCACTTCCCCCCCAAGCTCTGCACCCTTGCCCTCCCACTCAAATCCACAAAAACTCTCTGCAGCTTCTTAACTGCACGGGTGGACGTCCTGTTGGGGATGGGCTTGGATAGCCCCTTTGCCGTCGAGCACCCCATGCACTCCCGGAGCTGGCCCACCAGCGTCACCCCTTGCTGCTTCGCCGTGTTCTTCAGCAGCACCTCGTGGGAGTGGCCGTGCGCGCAGTGGAAGTCGTTGATGTCAACGGGGGTGCGGTTCGCTTTCGCGTTACCAGGAGCAATTATGGCACAGGCTAGTTCCCTACCCGAGTCTATGCGGTGACCAGTCTGAACGAACAGGTCCCCCCATAGAGGGAAGTACACCGACTCCCCCCCACCAACGAACACCTCCAACTCACGCTCGTCTGCGGCTAAGCGGCCCTTGGTTTGCTTCAAAAGGGCTGTGAGGGACACGAGGTTGTAATTCAGCTCCGGCACATGAGCGACCCGTTTCAACAGCAGGTCTGTGGTCCCAACGCGAGAACCGATGGTCACCCTCACGTCGCCGTAGCCTACTATGGCGAAGGCTTGCTTCCCTGCGGCGACACTCAAACGTCGATCGCACTCATGGTAGTTTTCGAACGCGTTAGCGCTCGGGAACATGTGGTTGGTTGCGCCGGTATCGGCCACAAACCTTTCCTGCCTGGCCTGCTCTACACCCCCTCGATCAACGACTCTGTTCCACTCGCCTGTGAAGTCACGGACCACTAGCGCCTCCTCTGCCACGTCCAGTGCGGTGGCGTCCAAGACCGGCAGCTCCACCGCGAGCACCGCCTGCTCGGACGAGCACTTGCTCTTGTCGTGTCCGTAGCCCAGGCATTTCTCGCATCGCAGGGGCTCCGGCTTGGTACAGGCGGCCGCCTGGTGACCCTTCTCTCCGCACCGGAAGCAGCGGCCGTGCATGCTACCTGCACCGCCGCCGCCTCCGCCGCTGTTGCCACCACCACCGCCCTTGCGACCACCCCCTTTCCCCTTCTGGCTGCCACCGCCGCCGCCGCCCTTGCTGTGGCCGCCGCTGCTGCGGCCGGGCGCTCCGCCCCTGTTGCCACCGTCGCTCGCGAGGAAAGCATGCTCCGCCTTCCGCTGGCCCTTCGTGGCCCTCCTCCCCTCCGGGAGGCTCGCGTGCACGGTACTGACGACCCTGATTATCTCGCCCCGGTCCAGAGTTGTAGCCGTCTCCAACAAGAATTTGGCTTGTTGGTACTCGGGTGGAAGGGCATCGACAAAGTGTGCGAGAACAAAGGGTGTGTCAGCGTTGAGCCCTTTTTCCCGCAGTCGTGAGTACAGCAGCTCGAGCGTGTATAGATGCTCGACAGGGTTGCTGTTGCTGTGTGCGGGGATCGTGAATCGAAACATCTTCTTCATGAGGGCTTGTTTCGAGCCCTGCGACTCCGGGTTGTGTACTTTGTCGAGTTCCGCAAGAATTTCCTTTGCGGTCTCGCATTTGTTCACGATTGCCTTGTCGGCTTCTCGGACGATGGCTGTAGTCACAAAGTGGAACGCCTGGAGGCCCCTCTGAACCTCATCACTTGTGTAGCCCAAGCTATACAGCTCCGAGCTAGGCCTGTTTGGGTCACCGACGGGTGCGTGCTTCTCGGCGTTGCCGATAAGCTGCCCGTCCAAGCCTACGGTTTTCGCGGCTTGAATAAGGGCCTTTCTCCACGAGTCGTACCCGTGGCCGCGACTCTCCCCTTCGAGACGCGGTGCATTGACCGTAACACGTTTTTGGCTACTACTGCTGTACCCATCGAAAAATGCTCCGGCCCCTCGAATTGCGGTTTGCTCACCTTGGGGGCTTAACCCCCTCGCTTCCCCGCGGTCCGGTCCTACGCCCGGGCTCATTCCGGCTGGCCCCACAGGATTCGCTCCCGATCTACTTGCCCAGCCAGTCGTCACTCTCGCTGGAACCCCAGGACTCGCTCCCGGTATGTTGTCCCAGCTGCTTTCCCGCGGGTGATTTCGCCCATCACGGGCCGTTTCCCGGGAAAATGCCCCGCCGCCCCCAGGCGGCAGAGCCTCTCTCTGGCTTGGGACGGCAGCACCGCTGCCCCTACTGGCATCGCCCGCCACGGCGTCACCAGGCTCCTTCCTCTTCAACTCCATCACTACGCTCATCAGTTGCGATAACTGGCCCTCCAGCCTCGCAATCGCCGGATCCTCGGCGTGTTGCTGTTGCGTGGCTGAGGTCTCTTCCCCCAGCCCTGCGACGGAACCGCTGTCCGACGCAGACATGACCCGATGCGGCTATCCCTCGAGGGACAATCAACTCTAGAGTGTTTGTCGGCCGTACTCCGCGTACTTATCGGGACTTGTTTGTGTAGTGTATTAACTTCAGACGGTGAGACAACGCCCGTACCCAGGACGCTGTCGTGCTCGGAAAGCAGGAGGAGAAAGAGAGAGTGGCAGCGCGGCTGCTGCACTCAACAAAGGGGGTCCCGGTGCATCATCACCGTACCCCTACCTAAAAGGTTCTACACCATCTGCGTCACACTTGTACGTATGGCTAATGTATCCAAACCATGTCCGTAGACCCACGAACATTCCCCACGCTTGTTGGCGATGATGCTGTTCCCCTGTTCCTCATTGCCTTGTTCGAAACACCAGCTGGTCGAGGCACTCCCCTCCTTCCTGACGGTAGACCCGGAAACCAGGGAAGACATCAAGTTTCTGGTCTACAGTTTGCAACCTACCAACAGATAAGTGAACATTTGAGGACCTCCCTATCGAGCTCCGCTATCGATACATCCGTGTCCTCTCCACAGCTGGTTGTTCCACAATCAATTTGTGAGAAGAGGAATGTGCAAGTGGAGCACGACTGTAAAAGGGTAGGGGAGCTCTATAACGAAGTCCTCCAATGCTACTCAACTGTACTAACGGTAGAAGGCAAACTGGATGGGAAAATATACCTCGTCACGGCTTTAAAGGTAGGCCGTCGGGCGGGACGGGAGAGTACCCCGTCCAACTGGTGATTCGGACCAGGAGAAGGGACAGCAACATCGCCACAAGCTTTGGCCAAACCCTCGAGCCATGACGTTCCAACTACAGCATTTCGGGGCACGGACACCGATACCTGGTACGACGGCAGTGCCATTCTGCTTACGGGTTACATGCCTTCAACAGTTTGGTCTCGTGCGAAACGTCGCGGCAGAGTTTGGTGCGTTCGAGCAGCGCCTCCAGGTCTGCCTGTCTCGTCAGGCGTGCTGAGCGCCTGCGGTATGACGGTGAAGTGGACACTTTGCACATATCACACGTTCTTTTCGTCTCTGCGGCCGGCTATCAAAGCGTTCACGTTCAGGCACTAACGGATGGACACTGGCGGCCAGGGAAACGAACCAGGAACTGCGCAGAAGAAGCAGCTCCTGTTCAACGGTCGCATCTTCGATACTCCTACCCCAGCGGTGAACAACGAACGGCAGGGGTACTACGGCGTTGGCGTAGATTGTCTCAACTATTGGCCGGGCAAGCCACACGGAACGGACAGCACGCGTACTTCACCCGCTGTTGATGCTACGAAGATTCAGACGAAGTTCACTGGCACCGACCCATCCATTCCATCGAATCGAAAATACGCCAAGCATTCTTGTTGACAACAATGAGCAAAGCAGGCCACCAGCGGACCTCGTTCGACCACAAGGCTAGCTTCTCAGAGGGAGCCATCTGAACAAAGTCACAGGTGGAAAACCATCAACCACATTCCCGAACATGCCCGATGCACGACTGCGAGACAGCATTGTGCAGCTACCACCCGACGCTTTCCGTACGGCTTTGGTCTCACGATACTCCACACGGACCCTATTTGCACTCCCTTATTCCTGTCGAGTGTAGAGGCACGAGCATCTCCACTTCTTGTGGCAGGTCCTCACCAGCACGACAACCATCGATAGGACCTCATACCTCGTCGCACCCAACACCGGATCAGTAGAAATGGGTTCGAAGGCCCTTGCCCCCGCCGTACCCATTCTCCCCGGGCATCACTGGGGGCGAATGGGCCCGGCAGGGGCAACGGCCATCAAACCCATGTCGGCGGCTCCGGTGTTGGGTGCACCGGGACAAGACGTGGTGTCGATGGCTGTCGTGCTGCTGATGGCCTGCCTAAAGAGGGAATGGAGGTGCTCAAACCCCTTCACCCAGCAGATAGGAGGGGTGCAGATAGGGTCCGTGCAAGTTAAGAACACACAGCCGATAGGGAAAGCGTCTGGGGGCAACCGGATATGCCGTTGTAGAGGTGTTCTCGGTGAAGACGCGATGATAGACGCACGACCGAACACGATCGCGCCGCGCTGGACATCAGCGCTTGCACGAGACGACTATCGTTTCCGTTTGGTGCTTGTTCCCCTGGCTGGCGCTAGTCCCAAAACAACGTGCTCGGCGCGTTGTCCACGGATGGCAACAGCGATTTGATGCCCATCCTGTTGTCGAAAGCCCGATGCGACTTGGGATCATATATGAACAGCGACATCCATGGTCACGGGGACACCCTCAGGTAAGCAGCGCATGCCCTGCCGCACCAGTGTGTGGCAGGGTATACCTGCTTGCCTCAATTTGCCCCCCAGGCTAGAGTTGTCACTGTCCAGTTACCAAGCGATGACGCAACCGGCTATAAGCAAGATCGGCATAAAGTCGATGTTGTCATCCACGGCCGGCGCACCGAGCACGTTGCATGTTTGGATTACGCTTCAGCCTGGGGAACAAGCACGAAACCCGAACAAAAGTCGTCATTGTCGTGTCGCATGGAAATGTACAGCCCGTGCAAGGTGCAGCCTCAAGGAGGACATGGACTTACCACAATGTTCTACAATACTTGTAGAGGCGTTCTCGGTGAGGACGCTTGATGCACAACATTGCACGGAAGCGCCACCCTGGACAACAAAGCCCACACGGGACGACTGTCGTTCCTTTTCATTTTTGTTCCCCAGGCTGGCTGGCCCTACATGACAACGACACCACTAGCCTCCGGGACAACCTCACGTATGCAGTGCACGCCCTCCTACACGGAGGGAAGTACGCCAGTGTGTAGCAGGGCAACACTACGCCAGTGTGTAGCAGGGCACCACTGCTTGGTTCTGCTTGTCCCCGGGGCTTATTAGTGGTGTCGTCGTCCTTGAGCGAGACTACTACAACCAGCACTTGTGAAAACATCTACAAAAAGGGCAGGGAAAGCCTCGCCGCATCAAGTGGCGATGGACGAAGTGACCAGTGGAGCGAGAAGATGGAGATGGTTACGAAGATAGCTCCCTCCGCATTCGCTGGAAGCATTGCCATGGCTCGTTGGTTTCGCCAACGCTTATGGCGATTTTGCTGTTCCCCTGTTCCTGGTCCGAATCGCCAGCTGGTTGGGGTACTCTCCTCCCTCCTGGCGGTAGGCTCTGAGAGGAGGGAGGACATGGACTAATCTCGTCCAGTTTGCAAGCTACCAACAGATAAGTGAACGTTTGAGGACTTCCTTACAGAGACCACCTACCCTTTACATCTGTACTCCTCTCGAACAACTGGTTGTTCCACATTCCTCGTCACCTGACGAATTGAGTGTGGAAACATCAGTTGTCAAAGAGAAGCACGGATGTGGGTGATAGGGGAGCTCTATAACGAGGTCCTCAAAGTTTTCGCATCTGTTTGTAGGAGGAAAAAACAATGAGTAAGTCCACGTCTTCGCGGCTTTCACAGTCTGTCGCCGAGCAGGACAGGAGAGTACCCCGACAAGCTGGTGATTCGGACGAGGCAACGAGGAATTTGACAGCAACATCGCCACAAGCTTTGGCAAACCCAACGAGCCATGACGTTCCAACTACAGCATTCGGGGCACAGACACCGATACCTGGTATGACAGCAGGGCCATTCTGCTAACGGGTTGCATGCCTTCAACAGGTTGGTCTCGTGCGAAACGTCGTGGCAGAGTTTGGTGCTTTCGAGCAGCGCTTCCAGGTCTGCCTTTCTCGTCAACCGTTCTGGGCGGCTGCGGTACGGCGGTGCAGTGGACACTGCATACATCACACTTTCTTTTCGTCTCTGCGGCCGGCTATCTAAGCGTCCAAGTTCAGGCACTAACGGACGGACAATGGCTTACAGGGGAACGAACCAGGAACTGCGCAGAAGAAGCAGCTTCTGTTCAACGGTCATATGCCGGCGCATCTTCGATACTTTTACCCCAGCGGTGAACAACGAACGGCAGAGCTACTGCTGCATTGCGGTTGGTTGTCTCAACTGTGCCTGTAGTGCTGTTGGTCGGACGAGCCACACGGAACAGACCGATCACGCGTTCTTCACCCGCTGTTGATGCTGTGAAAAATTCAGACAAAGTTTGTTGGCACCGGCTCATCCATTGGGTACACAGCCATCGAGTCGAAAACACACCTAGGACTCTCGTTGACAGCAATATGGAAAGCAGGCCACCCGCGGACCTCGTTCGACCGCAAGGCTAGCTTCTCAGAGGGAGCCATCTGAACGAAGTCACAGGCGGAAAACCATCAACCACATACCCCATCATGCCCGATGCACGACCGTGGGACAACAGTATGCCGTTGCCCCCAGATGCTTTCCGCACGGCTGTGGTGTCACGATACTGTGCACTGAGCCTATCTGCACTCCTTTACACCTGTCGAGTGTAGAGGCACGAGCACCTCCGGTGCCTCTTGAGACAGGTCGTTAGCAGCACGACAATCATCGACAACACATCATGCCTCGTCGCACCCAACACGGGATCCGTAGGCATGGTTCCGAAGGCCATGACTCCCGCCGTACCCATTCACCCTGGGCATCACTTCCGATTGAAGAGTGATGTTGGGGGGGAATGGGCACGGCGGGGGCGATGGCCTTCGAAACCATGTCGGCAGATCCGGTGTTGGGTGCACCGGGACAAGACGTGGTATCGACGGCTGTCGTGCTGCTGATGGCCTGCCCAAAGAAGAAGTGGAGGGGGTCAAACCCCTTCACCCAGCAGGTGAGAGCAGTGCAGATAGAGTCAGTGCACGGAATCGTAAGTATACAAGGCCATAGGGAAAGAGTCTGGGGGCAACGGATATGCCGTTGTAGAGGCGTTCTCGGTGAGGGCACCATGAT
The DNA here is from genome assembly GCA_902602495.3 of Ectocarpus sp. CCAP 1310/34. NCBI lineage: Eukaryota > Phaeophyceae > Ectocarpales > Ectocarpaceae > Ectocarpus > Ectocarpus sp. CCAP 1310/34. Next base: position 18,878 of record CACKRE030002836.1, on the reverse strand, counting down.
AGACGCGCGACCGAACACGATCGCGCCACCCTGAACATCAACGCACGCACGAGACGACTATCGTTTCTGTTTCGTGCTTGTTCCCCTGGCTGGCGCTAGTCTTTAAACAACAACGTGCTTGGTGCGTTGTCCATGGATGGCAACAGCGATTTGATGTCCATCCTGTTGCCGAAAGCCCGATGCGACTTGGGATCATATATGAACAGCGACTTCCATGGCCACTGAAACACCCTGCTACACCAGTGCGTGGCAGGGCATCACTGCTTGCCTCAGTTTGTTCGCCAGGCTAGAGTTATCGATGTCCAAGTGCGAAGCCATGTTGCAATCAGCTATGGGCAAGATTGGCAGGATCGGCATGAAATCGATGTTGTCATCCACGGCCGGCGCATCGAGCACGTTGTTGTTCTGGGATTATCGCCAGCCTGGGGAACAAGCGCGACACTGAATAGTATGGTCGGTCATAGTCATGTCGCACGGAAATGAACAGCTCGTGCAAGGTGTAGCTTCAGGGAGGACATGGACTGATGACAGTGTTCTATGATCGGGCCTTGTCTGATTGCGCAATATCATACTTGTAGAGGCGTTCTCGGTGAGGACGCTAGACGCACGACATTCCGCTGGAGCGCCACCCTGGACAACAACGCACACACGGGACCACTATTCGTTCCTTTTCATGCTTGTTCCCCAGGCTGGCGCGAAACCCACACCACAAACGTGCTGGGTGGGTTGCGCGTGGACGACCACAGCGACATGATGCCCATCCTGTTGCCCGGAGCTCAATGCCACCTGTCGTCCTATATGGACAATGAGCCCACTAGCCTCCGGGACAACCAGTTGTTCGAGAGAAGCACGGTTGTGGGGGGTAGGGGAGCTTTATGACGAGGTCCTCAAACGTTTCTCAACTGTTGGTAGGAGTCAAACTGGTGAGGAAGCCCACGTCTTCACGGCTTTTAGGGTGCCGGAAGGCAGGAGAAAGTACCCCGGCCAGCTGGTGATTCGGACCAGGAAAATGCAACATCAACATCGCCACAAGCGTTTGAGCAAAACCAACGAGCCATGACATTCCAACAATAGCATTTGGGGCGCAGACACCGAAACCTGGTATGGCAGCAGGGCCATTCTGCTAACGGGGTGCATACCTACCTCCCACAGTTTGGTCTCGTGCGGAACGTCGTGGCAGAGTCTGGTGCTTTCACGCCTCCAGGTCTGGCTTTCTCGTCAGCCGTTCTGATCGCCTGCAGTACGGTGCAGCGGACACTTCGCTCATCTCTACGGCCGGTTATCTGACCGTTCACGTTCAGGCACTAACGAATTAACACTGACGGACAGGGAAACGAGCCAGAAACTACGCAGAGGAAGTAGCTGCGGTTCAACGATCGTTTGCGGGCGCAATTTCGATACTTTTAACTTCAGCAAAGCACCACAGCGGTGATTAACGAACGGCAGTAGCTGCGTTGCGGTAGATTGTCTAAACTGCACCCCATTCACGCACGGTGTTGTGCCTGTGGTGCGGTTGGCCGGACGAGCCACATGGAACGGACCGAGCAGGCGTACTTCACGAGCTGGTGATGCTGCGCAAATTCAGGCAGAGTTCGTTGGCACCGACGCATCCATTGGGTACACAACCATCGAATCGAAAACACGCCAAGCACTCGTTTTGACACCAGTGAGCAAGGCAGGCCACCAGCGGATCTCATTTGACCACAAGGATAGCTTCTCAGAACGAGCCAAATCACAGGTGGAGAACCATCAACCACATGCCCCTACATGCCGATGCTCGACTGCTGGGCAGCAATGTGCGGTTACCCCCAGACGCTTTCCGTACGGCTGTGGTCTCACGATACTGCGCGTTGAACCTATCTGCACTCCTTTGCACCTATCGAGCGTAGAGGCACGAGCGTCTCCACTTCCTCTTAAGGCAGGTCCTCACCAACGCGAAAGCCACCGACACCACATCTTGTCCCGGTGCACCCAACACCGGATCAGTGGACATGAGTTCGAAAGCCATGACTCTCGCCGTACCCATTCCCCCCGAATGGGTACTGCGGGGGCAATGGCCATCAAACCCATGTCGGCAGATCCGGTGTTGGGTGCACCGGCACAAGACGTGGTGGCGGTGGCTGTCGTGCTGCTAAAGACGTGCCTGAAGAGGGAGTGAAGGTGCTCAAACCTCTTCACCCAGCAGGTGAGAGCAGTGCAGATAGAGTCTGCACGGAATCGAAAGAGACACAGCCGTAGGGAAATCGTCTAGGGGCAACCGGATATGCCGTTGTAGAGGCGGTTCGGTGAGGGCGCCATGATAGACGCGTGACATAACACGATCGCGCCACCCTGAACATCAACGCACGCATGAGACGACTATCGTTTCTGTTTCGTGCTTGTTTCCCTGGCTGTGCTAGTCCCAAACAACTGCTCGGTGCGTTGTCGGTGCGTTGTCCATGGATGACAACAGCGATTTGATACCCATCCTGTTGCCGAGAGTCCGATGCGGCTTGGGATCATATGTGAACAGCGACTTCCATGGCCACGGGAACACCTTCAGGCAAGCAGCGCATGCCCTGCTACACCAGGCGTGGCAGGGCATCACTGCTTGCCGCATTTTGTTCGCCAGGCTAGAGTTGTCATTGCCCATGTACGAAGCCATGTTGCAACCAGCTATGGGCAGGATTGGCTTGAAATCGATGTTGTTATCCACGGCCGGCGCAACGAGCACGTTGTTGTTCTGGGATTATCGCCTGCCTGGGGAACAAGCACGAAGCCGAACAAAGGTCGTCATTGTCGTGTCGCACGGAAATGTATAGCCCGTGAAAGGTGTAGCCTCAAGGAGGACATGGACTTATGACAGTGTTCTGTGATCGGGCCTTGTTTGATCATGAAACATCATACTTGTAGAGGCGTTCTCGGTGAGAACGCTAGACGCACGACATTGCACGGGAGCGCCAGCCTGGACATCAAAGCACACACGGGACGACTGTCGTTCCTTTTCATTCTTGTTCCCTAGGCTGCCGCGAAACCCATACCACAACGTGCTAGGTGGGTGGTGCTTGGACGACCACAGCGTCATGATGCCCATCCTGTTGCCCGGAGCTCAATGCCACCTGTCGTCTTACATGGCCAACGAGACCACTAGCCTCCGGGACAACCTCACGCAAGCAGCGCACGCCCTGCTACACCGAGGGAAGCACGCCAGTGAGTAGCAGGGCACCACTGCTTGGTTCAGCTTGTCCCCGGGGCTTACGGTGTCGTTGTCTTTGAGCGAGACTACTGTGACCACAACTTCTGAAAACATCTCAAGAAAGGGCAGGATCAGCCTCGCCGCATCAAGCGGCGATGAACGCAGTGACCAGCGGAGCGAGAAGATGGAGATGGTTACGAAGGTAGCTCTCTCCACATTCGCTCGAAGCAACGCCATGGTTCGTTGGTACGCCATGGTTCGTCGGTTTCGCCAACGCTTTTGGCGATTTGCTGCTCCCCTGTTCCTGGTCCGAATCACCGGCTGGTCAGGGTACTCTCCTCCCTCCTGACGGTAGACTCTGAGAGGAGGGAGGACAGGGACTAATCTCGTCCAGTTTACAACCTACCAACAGATAAGGGAACGTTTGAGGACCTCCTTACAGGTATCTCCATCCCTTACATTCGTGCTCCTCTCGAATTGAGTGAGGAAAGATCAGTTTTCAGAGAGAAGCACGGATGTGCGTGATAGGGGAGCTCAATAACGAGGTCCTTTAATGTCTCCTCGACTGTTGGTAGGAGGCAAACTCGATGAGAAAGTCCACGTCTTCGCGGCTTTCAGGGTCTACCCTCGAGCGGGAGAGAAGAGTACTCCGGTCAGTTGGTGATTCGGACGAGGCAACGAGGAAAGGGAACAGCAACATCACCACAAGCTTAGGCAAACCCAACGAGCCATGACGTTCCAACTACAGCATTCGGGGCACGGACACCGATACCTGGTACGACGTCAGTGCCATTTTGCGAAAGGGATGCATGCCTTCAACAGTTTGGTCTCATGCGAAACGTCGTGGTAGAGTCCAGTGTGTTCGAGCAGCGCCTCCAGGTCTGACTTTCTCGTCAGCCGTTCTGAGCGCCTGCGGAACGACGGTGATTTAGACACTGCAAATATCACACGTTTTTTTCGTCTGTGCGGCCGGCTATCTGAGCGTTCACGTCCAGGCACTAACACACGGACACTGACGGACAGGGAAACGAACCAGGAACTGCCACTAGAAGTAGCTCCTGTTCAACGGTCATATGCCGACGCATCTTCGATACTTTTACCCCAGCGGCGAACAACGAACGGCAGAGCTACCACTGCGTGCGGTAGAATGTCTCAACTGTGTCTGTGGTGCTGTTGGCCGGACGAGCCAAACGAAACAGACTGACCACGCGTACTTCAACCGGTGATGGTGCTGCGAAGGTTCAGACAGAATTCGTTGGCACCGGCTCATCGAATCGAAAATACGCCAAGCATTCTTGTTGACAACAATTGCAAAGCAGGCTACCAGCGGACCTCGTTCGACCATAAGGCTGGCTTCTCAGAGGGAGTTATCTAAACGAAGTCACAGGTGGCAAGCCATCAACCACATACTCCATCATGCCCGATGCACGACTGCGAGACAGCATTGTGCAGCTACCACCCGACGCTTTCCGTACGGCTTTGATCTCACGATGCTGCGCACTGAGCTTATCTGTACTCCGTTACATCTGCCGAGTGTAGAGGCACGAGCACCTCCACTGCCCCTTGAGGCAGGTCCTGACCAGCGCAACAACCATCGGTAGGACATCATACTTCGGTCGCACCCAACACCGGATCAATAGACATGGGTTCGAAGACCATTGCCCCCGCCGTACCCATTCTCGCCTTGCACCACTGTGGGGGAATGGGCCCGGCGGGGGCGATGGCCTTCGAAACCATGTCGGCAGATCCTGTGTTGGGTGCACCGGGACAAGACGTGGTGTCGATGGCTGTCGTGCTGCTGATGTCCTGTCTGAAGAAGAAGAGGAGGGGGTCAAACCCCTTCACCCAGCAGGAAGGTGGGAGGAGCGCAGACAGAGTCAGAGCAAGCTAAGAGCACGCAGCCGTAGGGAAAGCGTCTAGGGGCAATCGCACTCATACTGTTGTAGGGGCGTGTTCGGTTAGGACGCCATGATAGACGCGCGATATAACACGATCGCGCCGCGCTGGACATCAACGCTTGCACGAGACGACTATCGTTTCCGTTTCGTGCTTGTTTCCCGGGCTGGCGCTAGTCCCAAACAACAACTGCTCGGTGCGTTGTCCATGGATGACAACACCAATTTGATGCCCATCCTGTTGCCGAAAGCCCGATGCGACTTAGAATCATACATGAACAGCGACCTCCATGGCCACGGCAACATCCTCAGACAAGCGGCGCATGCCCTGCTACACACCAATGTGTGGCAGGGGTTACTGCTTGCCTCAGTTTGTTCGCCAGGCTAGAGTTGTCATTGCCCATGTACGAAGCCATGTCGTACCTATTAGCTATGATTGGCATGAAATCGATTTGTCATGGACGGCCGGCGCACCGAGCACGTTGTTGTTTTGGAATATCACCAGCCTGGGGAACAAGCACGAACCCTGAACAAAGGCCGTCAGAGTCATATCGCATGGAATTGTACAGCCCGTGAAAGGTGTAGCCTCAAGGAGGACATCGACTTACGAAAGTAGTCTTTGGTGGGGCTTTGTCTGATCGCGAAACATCATAATTGTAGTCGGTGAAGACTCTAGACTAAGCGCATGGGAGCACCAGCCTGGACATCAACGCACACACGGGACCATTTTAAATGGTTGTTCCTCAAGCTGGCGCAAAACTCTAGCAGCGACGTGCTCGGTTCGCTGAACATGGACGACTGCAGCGATATGACGCCATTTTTGTCGCCGAAATCTCGGTGCGACGTGGCGTCCTACATGGACAACGACACCACTAGCCTCCGGGACAAGCGCAGGCAAGCTGCGCATGCCCTGCTGCGCTCTGGCGTACTGCCCTAGTGCCAATATCAGAGACAAGAACGCCAGCCCGTTTCCGGTCATCAACGCTGTAGAGAAAAGGGCGCTCGGTCTTTGAGCTCGCCATTGTATCCCGCCGCACTAGTCTAAACGGTTAGCATCCTTCCCGTCCCTTGATACGCCTGCGGCAACTCGGGCTCGGTGATTGCCGGTCGTTTCGTCCTTTGCCAGTGGGGTGTTGCATCTGTTGGTTTCTCCTGTCAGAAACCGGGCTTCTGACCCGTTTTTTACTACCTTTCAGAAAACCCGGTTTCTGACGGGCGGAAAACCCGTACGCCGTTGCCACTTTTACGACGCTAGACTGTAAAAAAACCTTGGATACTGCTCAACCAATCCACTGCTTCTTTGTCACCTCGGCGTTCTGTCTCAAGGAGAGAGAGGGGATCCTTCTCTGCTGGTGCGGGCGAGGGTGGTTCGGTCTGGAAGCTGACGACGCCACCTATCTACAGTATATAATGAGAAGGTGATCGATACATTGTTGCCGTTCTGAGCGAACAGCATTCGAAGACCGTTGCGAAAACAGATGGGCGAGCCATTGTGCTGCACATTACCCGTCTGGCTACATATTATGTGGATTCAAAAAACGACCATCGCCATGTGGGGTGTGGACACACTTTTGTTCAAGATGCCCTCGTTCTTCTAACCCTTGAGCGGCGGGGCGCAATCGCCAGGCTGCACATTTTTCGAATATGCTACGCTACACCTTATACTACGACGGCTTCACGACTACTGCAATCCGTCCCTCTGGTGTACTCGGCTGGTGGAAGCTCGTGTTTGATTGCTTGAGAAAAAGTAGGATGATCAGCCACACTTACTCTGTGTGTCCTACGATAGGTCTGGCAGCACCATGGCACCAGACATCGGCCGCACCCAACGAACCTCCACTTCAGCTCCTTCTCACTGCTGAGGCTAAGAAACATGAAGATGCACCTTGGCGGGTTGACGACTGACAAATGAGTCGGGAGTTGTTAGAGGGAGAGACTACCCCTCCACCCAGGATTTGAAATGCGCAGCGGGGCGCGGGAGACGACGCACATGTGCTCTGCGGCTGCACAAGATGTCCCTTGGGTGAAAGCCGTTCAGTACATTCTATGCAGACCCCAGAGGGATGGATGTGCGGAGTGTAATCTGCACTCCTAACTGCAAGGGAGACACATGTTCATCTGCACGCGAACCAACACAAGGGCAGGGAACAACGGGTGTTTCTATCCCTCTCGGCGGTGTATGACACAGGTAGGTTGATCGTTTAGCGATTCCATCGTGGGTAAAACTCGTTCCGGCCAAATGCCCGTCCTGTCGTGAGCCCTGATCCTGGCGGCGGGGTGTTTTTTTTTTTGCCCTTCCTCGGTACACAGCTGTTGTTGTTGTTGTTGTCTTCACATTGTAGTACACTGCATTAGACTATCATCCCTGTGCAACAGTTGCAATTACGCCGCATGTTCCCTTTCGACTCGTCGCCGCTGAAACGGCCGCTCTCTCGACCAGGAACCTGGAACCGGGTGTCTTTCTCTCTCTCCCTCCATCCCTCCCCCCCTACCTCCCTCTCTCTACGGCGATCATGTAAGAAGCCTACCCTTGTTGCTGCTGGAAGTTCGTTGTAAGGCCATGTCTACAGAGGACGGAGGGTATGCCCTCTCGCAGGTCCCCCTCGGCATCCACACCGCACAATATGGTTTTATTAAATGTAGGGGCGACGTCGTAAACTCGGGTGGCTATGTAGTCTAAATCACGACGCATGGAACCGAAGTCGCACAGATAGCCGGGCGTGAAGCCCAGCCGCGTACCTACCTCTCGGTTCCTCCTCCGATATTACTCTCGTTTTCTCTTCCAGCCAGCGGAAAACCACCGACGGCGCAGTCTTTCGTCGGTTGCTGCCATAACCGGTGGCAGCCTTCCGCCGGAACAAGCCCAGATGGGGTTGTCCCGGATTGTCGACGCCAACTCTAGTCGCGTGAATGAGCTGGTGACACCAAGATGTTGTCTCGTTTAGCCTACCACCAGATCTAACCACGCACTATGTAGCTGATGAGCTATTACTGTAGATTCATCTATGCCATGCTGCTTTTTTTTTCCCACCAGGTCGAGGGAAAAATGAGTGTGTGTGATTCACGGGTCACCAGGTGAGCGTTTCGTTTTCTATTTTTGTTTTGCTTGGGGGGTTTCGCACATTTTCCCCGATGGAATCGTCCTTCGTTTCTCCTCGCGCGGCAGGACGCTTTTATGGCAACTTCAGTGAGATATCCACAGCGTACCATAGGTAGGTCCTGCGGCGTCGCTGGTCTTTCTTTGTTGGAAAATCACGTCTTTGTACCGGTAAGAGATCGTGCGACAGGGCCTTATAGGACGATGGACACGAGAAGGACAGGTTGGTGTCCAAGTGTGCATTAAATAACGTGGGGTCGGGCCCCTCACGGTCAATGCACACCAAGTTTAGACAATTGTTACGTCGTTTGTTGGGGCGTGCCGTGTTCCCTGTGGCTGGATGAAGCCTCTGTTTCTCTCACTGGGTTGCAAGGCATTGCAGGTACTATTGATGTGCACCGGCATACGGTGAGTTGATACATTGCTGATAGGATTTATCGAAACTATGAGTCATGGTGATCACACGAAACTCAGCCACGCGCACGTTTGTGTTGCCTCCCTCATGCCATAGTCTAGACTTCACACACAAGCCGATAATGAATAGCCACGGGCAAGATGTCCCAATACTCCAAGTCTGTACCGCCAGTTACACGGGCGGCTTGATCATTCTTTGACCGAAATGACGTCGAAAGCATTCATGCTTGTCAGTCAGCAGTCGATGTAACGTTAGTCGCTGGAGACCCCGATCCGCCATATTCTCAGTGACGCATCCGGGGGGGGGGGG
>CACKRE030002818.1:108246-119167 GCA_902602495.3 Ectocarpus sp. CCAP 1310/34 | reverse complement strand
TTTCCTTCCCATACTTCTCCGGCGTACTCTAGCGGCGGTACGATTACCCTCTTCGAAACCGTCAATTTGATGCGTGCATTGGGAGTATTGGGTGTGCATTCCACGAGCAGTCTTTTTGCCATCTAACTCCGAGGTATGTGTACTGGTCCACTACTGCAATCTCCTCGATCCCCCACTTCCATCTATGTTCTACTGGTTCCTCCTTGTTCTCGATGCATACCATGACGGCAATCTGCTGAACGTTGGCAGACAATCTCCACTTATCAGTAAACTTCTTCGCCGCGTCAATTTGCAGTTGCAGTCCCTCAGGGGTGTCCGACATACCGACAAAATCATCCGCAAACAGCATTCCTGAAACCGACGTTTCCGTGTCCCCTACTTTTACTCCCTTCCGGACTGCCTCTACGACTTCCAACAGATCGTTGATGAACACCTGGAACAATGTTGGGGACAGCGTGCAACCTTGTGGGACCCCCTGCTCAATGTCGAATAATTGAGACAGTTCTCCGTCTAGCATCACCGCGCTTTCCGTGCACTCTTGTCATCTTCTTCAGCACTCTCCACATTTTCCCCTTGATCCCGTACTTGAACAGTTGTTTCCACAGCCCATTTCTCCATACGGTATCGTATGCCCTTTTCATGTCCACTCGCACTATCCTATCGTTCAGCATCTTACACAACACTTTTCCTACTGTGTTCAACAGTGTGATCCCCCTGTAGTTTCCTGCGTCAGTCTTGTCTCCTTTCTTAAAACAAGTTCACCACCACTCCTTCCCTCCATGCCGTGCTTACTTTTTCTTGTGGTGGCCACGGCGGTGATGGTCACAATATCATCATCAACAACAACCAAGACTGTGTCGAAAACGGCCGCAATATATGTAGCACCACCAACCCTAACAAAACAGCCACAGCGCTTGTTATGTTCTTCATACGTATGATCCAACGAATCCATCTTCAAGAAAAGAGTCTAAGAAACAATAGCAATGAATTTAAAAAAAAAAACAACGACGTCAACGTTGAAGCAAAACGACAATGAAAAAAAAAAACAGCTACAATTACCCAACGATGATAACAACACCTTAGGAGAGAACAGCCCCATCGACAACACACCTTTTTCGGGCTCTCTGGTGGGAAGGTCCGGGCGAAGTCGAGCAGGTAGTGGCTACCGTCTTCACCGACGTGTCCCTCGATGTCGCACGCCGAGTACATATCCTGCACATCCACAGCAGTCATAACCATCATCATCAGCGTCGTATCGTATCTACCATCAACATCCGTCATCATTATCGCCATCATCATCAACATTATCGTCACACACATCGTCATCGCACACCACACCGCTTACCTTATCATTGACCCTGTGCGTGCACAGGTTGAGCTTCTTTGCCGCGGCCTTGAGCTTCTTTGCCAGGCTTTCATCGTCGTTGTGGACAGTCTTGCCTCCGTCATCGGACCCGTAGCGAAGGGATTCCTTGTTCACCGGAAGCACGGCCTGACAGCAGCAGCAGCAGCAGCAGCAACAACAGCAGCAGAGGGATTTCGAGCCACGGCAAGCACGGCCTGACAACAGCAGCAGCAGCAGCAACAACAACAACAACAACGACAACGACGACGACAACAACAACAACAACAACAACAACAACAACAACAACAACATCAACAACAACGGCATAAACGGAGGGATTCCGGGTTCACCCGCTTGACGACAACAGCAACAACAATATCAGAATGTCAAGTACTTTCGCCCCCGTCTACTCTGGACGCCTGGACACACGAAGGGAAAAATATTGAAGCAACTGTGTTCCGATCCCTACATTGCGACCCCTACCCACCCCGTATACCCAACTCAACCAACACGCCCCGCAGTGGTTCAACCAAAGCAAAAACGTTCGAAACCATGGTAATTCCACAAAACGCCATGCAACACACACCAGAGGAGGCGGTGGAAAAGAAACTTCACGCCCAGACAAAGATCGATCGTTGGAAATGATTTTCTTGACAGTTGCACCTGTGCCGTCATTCGGAAGCCCTTGTAGTCGATGAGGCACTGGAGCGCGTACCGCAGCCCGCGAATGCGCGTGGCCAGGTAATGTGTCGCGCCTCTCAAGTCGTGCCCGGCTCCTACCAACAGAAAGTGGTACGGATTTTGGGCATCGGTGCTGTTAGATTTTCTATGCGCATTCGCTAGAGTTGTGCTCAGCGGCACCAGCATCAGCAGCAGCACCACTAGAAAAAAGGCAGCAGCAGCAACAGCTGCTGCACTAGCGAAAGGCAGCAACATTCAGCCAGCCAGCTCCAGCCGCTGTTCGGTGAAGCGCTGAGGCAAGAGGGACAGGGCCAGAACTCCGTGAATCTCGTCAAGTATGGTCTTGTCGGCTAAGATGTCCCCGGAAAACCATCCCATTAAACCGTCCCGTGCAACCATCCCGTACCTTTTGCGGCAGCTTCGTCGTTTCCGAGGTAGGGCCCCTTCGACCCATCCGCGAGCTTGAACAGAATCCCTCGCCACACGAACTTCATCCCTCCTGCTATTCCCCCAAGCTCTTCGAGCCTGTTGCGACCATCACCAGCGCGAAAGAAAAATGTCGCCAGGCTTCGATTAGACAAGACAATGAGAGTCCCCAACACGTGTCGCAACTTGTTCTTTGGTTGCAATTGTGGTCACACAGAGAAGTGTAAGTGCATATACGCGGCAAACGTGTAGGGTGCACCGAAGAGGAGCAAGCAGGCGGCGCCAGAGATGGGACGGAAAAAAAAAAAAAAAACCGCTCGGTCAAAACCAGTGCGCGCGAAGCCCTTCAAGGGTAAGATGTCCATGGAGCGAGATCATTCGCGCGCTGTAATCTCGCTGCGACACTAGCTCGCTCGAGCGGCCCCAAACGCCCAGACGACAAAACCACTGCATGGAAGGTGCCTCTCATGGCACGAAAATGATAACCGGTTTCATCAGGATGAGCAGTGAGGATACCCAGTTNGGGGGGGGGGGGGGGGGGGGGGGGGGGGGGGGGGGGGGGGGGGGGGGGGGGGGGGGGGGGGGGGGGGCGGGGGAGCACCCGGTGATGCCGGCCCAAGATTAGATAAAAAAGAGCAACGGGAGCCCTCCCAAGAGGCTAGGCAAACCACCTACCACTTTTGCTTGGCAGCGGAGGCTACATCGTGTACACCAGCAATCGGTGGGGAAATAACCCCACTCGAGGGGGTATTCGTCGAAACCGAAGAAACTGCGGGGTAAATAAGAATTTTTTTTCCCACCTCCTCCGTGGGGAACTATTACAAGTTTGTGGCCGAATGGGGGGGTGACAGACTACACCGTGGAGGGACGAGTGTGAAAGTACAACGTGGGAAACCATATTCTGGTACTTTGAAAATAGTGTCTGTGGGCCGACCTCCTTTCGTACGACTAAGACTATTTGCAACTGGAAGCACTTCCACAAAAGTGGTATTTAAGGCTTGAAAGGTTTGATGTGCGTATGACAGTAGCAACACCAGCCACCACCATTAGCAGGATGAGGTGCACCCTCCATCCGACTCGCAGAAAAACCAATGGCGCTTCGCGCTTAGTGATGTGCTACTTGCGAATGACATTAGCAACACCAGCCACCACCCTTAGCAGGATGAGGCGCACCCTCCATCCGACTCGCCGAAAAACTAATGGCGCTTCGCGCTTGGTGATGTGCTACTGTAACCTGGTCCTGTGAAAGCTGTCCCGGCTTGGCAGGGATGGGAGGCCAATGGTCTAACGACTACGCCATTTAAAGCTATGAGTATCCCCCCCCTCCCCGTTCTCTCGAGGACGCGTGGTCTGACAGGTAACGCGTGCAAAACGTGAGTATACCAACCCCATTGTGTCCATGATCCAACCGCCAAGGCATGCCAAAACATGGGTGTAACCCGCCCCCCCCTGTCTTCCTCACCTGATGCTCTTGTCCTTGGGATCCAGGAAGTACTCGGAGATTATGGTTTTCCCATAGGTAACCGCGGTCGCCTTGAAGTCCCGGTTAACCGTGGTCAGGCACTCCCACTTCCTGTAGCATTGGTCGGCAGTTTCTTCCGGGAGATCAAGCGCCGATTGGAACAGCTCGTTCCAATTCCCCGTTTCCTAAGGCGCACAAAAAAAAATGGACATGAAACAAGGGAACGTTGGCATCGACATAGATAAGGCATATTTCTTTATCAACAACACACTTGTTAGCTTTGCCTTTACTTCAGCTGTTACACAAATTTGGTTTTGGGCAGGACGTAACAAACACATATATTGGGTTTTGGGGTGCCGGTTTTGGTTTCTGCGTGGCGTCGTGGGATGACTTTCATGTGGAACTGGGTGCAGCCGGCCTTGAGAACTAGCTAGGCAACGGCGAGATAAGGCCAGGCAATGCATGGAGCACGTCTCCCCATGCAAGTTGTTGTTATTGTTGTCTTCACATTAAACCGTATGTCAGTTGCTAAATGCCAAAATCTAGCAAAAGACTCTCCGCCCGTGGTCACGACAGTGCTAGAGCCATCTGAGGATCTAAAGAACACGCACACGTATAACGAGAAAAAGGTATCCAAGAGCCCGAAGAGGTACACCTTAAAATCCCTGCAGCACCGTATGCGTGCCCAAAAACTGAACTGCACGTCCGTCCCACCGTTCGACTACAGTAGCATCACCCCCTCCCTGTCCCACTCTATACCAAAACGGAAGATTGCCGACTACAGCATAATGCTGTCTGAAGTGCTGTCTGTACAAAAACACCATGGTAGGCATGGAACAAGCAGCTGGCGGGGCACAAAGCTGCTGTCTGAAGTGCTGTCAGAATGTGTCTGCGGCCGTACAGTGAAAAAGAACAACCAACCAAAGCCATCATAGCAGCAATTGACAATCACCCGAATCTCTCCCGATCGTCTGTGTTAGGCACTGCAGTGAAAAATATCGACACTAGCTAAGAATCGTTCCACATTGAAGGGGTCTTCCACGATCAGGCACAAAACCAATGCACCCGGGTTAGCCACGCCATCTCTGACGTGTCTCTCTACAAAACCAGTGACGACGTCATCACATAGAACCAACACCGAAAATCAGGAAAAAAACGAGAAAAATTGACAACACAGATCAGATATAAATGTTTGTCCGTGCGCCACGGGTCGATGTCGCCCGCATGCTCCGGTGCCGCTGCTCCGTCCGGCGCCGCTGTAGTCAGCCCGAGCATAACGCCACTCGACCTGCTCCGTCCGTACACGCTCTCGTTGCTGTCCTTCCCAGTCGGTTCCTCGCTTTCTCCCTCCTTGCACTCAAGGTTCTTGGTCTGAAAAATAAAAATTCTCGCGCCGAAGGGGTCAACCAGCCCAGTTCAGCTCGTCGCCACCTGCTCCCTCCTCCTTTGATGGCGAAGCCAGGTTACTGAGGCAATACAGCTCCCTCTAGCAAACCTAGGGCCGTGTAGTGCCCGTCCACCTTTCTGATGGTGTCTGCCTTCGCGCACAAAAACGAGATGGGAATCACTGCCAACGCCGACGGCCAGAAAGGCCCGCGCATCTACATTTTCCCGCCTGACCCCATCAGTGCCGACCCAACTCCACCACCACACGCACGCCTCGCGGCGGATGCGCAGCAGCAAGAAGGTTTCGGTCATCCCTTGAGGGTGAGTCTAGCCCTGCTCGCCAGAAAGACCCCCCCCTTCGCTACAACCCATGTCTAAGCAAAAGCTAGTCGAGGAGCGAGGGGAAGAAGGGAGTACTGCAGTATAAAGCCAGCTGGTGCCAAGCTATTAGGGCCAACCGATTTGGCCGGCAAACCAAGCACCCGGCACTCATCAGGGAACTAGGCAAAATGACTATTCCATCGTTTTTTTTTTCTCTCCCATCATTGGACTCTGTCGTCTGCCCCTCTGGCCCCTGTCCTCCACTTCTACCAGCTAGACGACCCAACCGGGGTCACATAGGAGGGGGGGGTTAGATCCCTCCTGCGGTTTCTGCCTGAGATATTTTTATCGCGAGAAGGGTACAGCAATCCCTTCCCTCGCGACTTGTTAAGTCGATCAAGTTTACTAACAACGAGCTTTGCAGCGCGTCGTTTCCAATGGAGACCAGGATTTAAATTAGCGAGAAAAAACTCACTCTTTTGGGACTCGAACTCATGACCTGACCCTTAGCAGGCTGCGAGGCTACCCACTAGACCACCGGGGCGACCGGAGATTTGTATGTCACGCGATAATGTAGAGTGACCGGCCCCTTTTTAAGCGTATTTCTACGTGCAGCACCACTGGATAACATTTGGTTCACTGGATCCTTGCAGAACGATACTTATTTCAATATAAGCTTGGCGACTGTTCCTCACAGCGCGGTTCGCGGGGACCCCCGCTAAATGGTAGGTCTGGATCCAGGGGAACATGCGTGCGCGAGGAAACAGTCTGTCCTCGTCCGATAGTACCGTATGGGTAGTCGCGGAATGGGGGGTTTGTCTCAGCGAAAAGTGAGGGAGGATGTTGACAGCAGGCGCAGGGTCCTAACGGGTAGCTCGAGGGGTTGGTTCAGAGACAGCAACGTACCGCGACAATGCCAAAGGGTTATCGTAAACGACATGACGCAAGATAACACACCCCCTGGACCATTTTCAAAGCTCGACTTCGCCAAGACGAAGAGCATGCACAAACGAAACGAAACGTTTTCGGAGAGCTCCCGACCAGACGGCTTCAACGCCACCATTTTTTTGGCGCCGCGGCTCTTTCTGCTGTTGAGAAATCTACCTTTGAAAAACAGTCCAGGGGGTGTGTTATCCTGCGTCGTATACGGCAGGTACCCTTGGCTCCATCTCCTTGTCCTTTTGTCTCTCTCAACAAGCCTCCGACGACAAAGGCGGGCACAGGATCGAGGGAAACAATCATCATCCAGCAACATCGACACACGCTGCGCACAAACACCCTACCGCCACGCCGCCTCGATCCCTCACTACCACCATCGACCACAACAAGACCACCAGCAAGCTTTGTTGTCGCCCACGAAAGGCCGAGGCGGGGGCCGCTGGGGGGCACATCGATTTGCTATGCTGACGCGTAACCTCCCGACCCCGAACCTTCAAGGATTGCCGACAAAAAACAGCAAACGACAGCAAACAAGCCGTGCACGCCAAGAAACACCCGCGACTCTCTTTCCAAAGGGCCGACTTCCAATGACTACTTTGTCCGTTGTTCAAGACAAGGAACGTGCGACAACAGAACCGGGAGCCCGAAAACGTATTACAGTAGCAGGTTCACACATCATTGACCCTGCAGCGCCATGAGGTGTTCGGCGCGCTGCATGAACGGTGCGCTGCATCCGTTACACAAAAAAACTGTCACAGGGTGTCCCGTCATAGGTGTGTGTGTTAGCCTGTGTCGTAAAGACCGCGCCACCACCTAGTCAATTAGCAGACAAGAATGGAGCTCCAACCAACCGCAGAAAACGAGGTCGGGACAACAGACGTAGAAACAACAACCTCCTCCAGCCAAGACACACAAAAAACCGACGAAGCATTTTTTATTGGTGTTTCTTAACATGAACATGCCGATTCGGATGCGGTTTGTTGTGTGGCATAGCTGTAAACCCAAGGTAGAGGGCTGTAAGCTCGCTTGTTCGAGAGGAGCAACGGTCGCCTTGGGCGTGGAGCAAAGAGCCCAAAAAAACATGTTTTTTGGTGTTGTTCGTCCGCCCTTTAACTTCAAGAGAAAATCGAGCTTACAGTCACCGCTATTGAACCTGTGTCCAGGTGTGTGTAACGCATGAAGCGCCATGCTGCTGTCTGGACGCAGAGCTGCCTGTACAAACAAATTGACTTGATGTATAGTTTATTCAGTATTAACAGCGGATTCTCAAGAGCCAAAATGAGAACCAAATCCGCGTGCCCCCCTCAAATTTTGCCGAATGGACCGGACGATTTTTTGGCCCCAAATTCCGCCGCTTTAACACCCCTAACTGTACATCGCCTGATACTGGAAAAATTTGCTGACTTGGCTCAAGTATGAAAAGTGTCCCCACGTGTATTGGGGGCACTTTCACGTGTTGGGGACACCTTTTCATACCGAAGCCAAGTCACCCTTCGTATGGCAAAGAGCTCAGATTCTTTGGAGGGACTGGGTACTATCATAGGAGGGTTTACGTAGAACATTCCAAACAGCCAAAGCACTTCTTCTTAACATGACACGATCAACACGTATTTAAAGTTCTTACCCGGTACGCCTGCCCCATATCGTACGGGAACACCAGCTCCCGGATCCCTTGCCAGCTCCTGTCCGGGACTTCTCGAGCACCATCAGCACCACCTCCGCCTCTCCCTCCACCGAACCAGTCAATACCACCACTGTTCGACTCACCACCCCTACCGCCACCCCTCCCGCCGCCGACAAGACCATGTGTACGCCCCTCCGTCCACCTACCCACCGCGGGGCCCCCAGCGCCCTGGGAAACATCGTTGCGCAAGCTACCCCCGAGTGGCTCCTGAGGGAGGACACGCGTCAAGCAAGGGAAGGAGGGGTGTACTCTCATGTTTTGCATGCCATAGCGGTTAGACCGTTGACCCCGCGGGGACGGAGTACTCTTCCCGCAGGACCGATCGCCGCTGGTCAGTCGTTCCTCCCTACTTTTGCCACAGCGAAGCCAGAGAAGGGTGCTGGCGGCATCTCACCAGAGGCATGTTTTGATCGCAATGTGTACGAGCCCAACTCTTGGACAGCGTGATGCGCGGTACGCGAGCACGAAACATCACTGCTATGTTGTCGTGTCGTCGTGGCCAGCCTGATGTTGTGCTTGGTTCTCAGAGAAGGAGTTCGGACGGCTACCAACAATACTGTGAGCTAACGCCGACTCTACAAGCGTCGTGAATCGTGTAAACAAGAAACCTTGTGTTGCTCTCGGTGCTACCACAGGCAGCACAGGGGTTCCGGCACGCAGGCTGGTAGTGCACACAACCGGGGTGTTTCTGGAAACTATTATTGCTAACAAAACACGGATAGTTGCTCGTTCTGCTACTGCTGTAAGACTGAAAACGTGAACTGTCATTGTTGGTTCGTTGAGGTTCTTCATCTTGCATCGACTACACACACACATGACATCCGATCGATTTCGTTCGGTAGTTCGATAGGGCTTTTCGACGCCACCTGTTGTTCGACCTTGGGAAACGCTATGGGTGGCAGTCAGCCAGCTGTGCACCCTTTCTTGTGCATGGTGCATCCCCGCTTTGATGACACTGTCGCGCAATCATGAGCCCGCTCCGGAGGATATTCTTAAGGAATTAAGGGATCAACTTACCTTGTAGTGAAGAAATAATCAAGGGGGGGGAGTGGGCATCCTATGGAGACATAATTCGAGAGGAAGAGAGACCACGGTCGGTTGCTATTAATGCTACCGCTGCTGTTGTTGTATGTCGTTGTTCCTGCGTCTGCTGCTGCTATTGTTTGTTGTTGTTGCTGCTGCTGTTGTGGCTGCTGTTGGTGGTTGTTGCTGCTGTGAGCTGCAGCGATACACAAGAATCAAAGACCAGCTCTTCCCAAGTCAGGTCTGCCAAAGTCAGGGCTTGTGTAGACCTCCCAACCGAGAAGCTCCGACCAAACAAGCACACATAACTCGACAAACAACGGCGGCCTAGCTGAAACAAGCAAGTTTCACTTGAATGAACGCATCATCAAAATTTGGTGAGGTGAACAAGAGCACCCAGAAGTATATGAATACGTCAGTCATGGGTGGGAGGCAACAGCTGCCGTAGTGCCACCGCTTCTTAAAGGAAATGGCAGCTACAAAAGTGAACTTCAAACACTTCAAGCGAAGAGGAGCCCCGCGAGAGCCTCAGACCTATGGGGACCCCCCACATTTCCTTCTCCCTCGGCCTGCTACCCGGCCGGGGTCAAAATCGACCTTGTAAGTCCCTCGCGGGCGAACCAGGCCAGCACAGATAGTAGGCGGGTGGTGTCCCAAGGTGCAACTCACCGCCGCTGGTAGTGGCGAGAGGTGTGTATGGACACTGTTCCCGCGGCAGTAATGCAAAGCGGAAAACTGCACCTGGCAACCACCGTCGCGGAAAGCGTGGCCCACGAAGCTGGAGGAGTAGAGAGATTCGTAAACACCACGTCAGTAAGCACCGCTCGCGGGAGAAGGGAGACGACCGCGNACGCGAGGCGGACCGAGAGAGACACGAGACCGCAGCGGCCGTCAAGGCGACTGCGAAGGACAAGGCACGAGAGGGCGACCTATCGTTCGGCACGTTCAACGTACGCACGCTCGCCTACAGCGGTAGGAACCCCATCGGTCACAACGTGATGAAGGTTCATGCAGATTTGTTCCGCGACCGGCTGTGATGTGACAGGAGTTCAGGAGACCCGACGAGAGGGGCATGCTTCAATTGCACACGACGGGTATGTGATCATCTGGAGTGGCGCACGTGCTGGCACCAAGGACAAGAGGGGCGTACACGGTGTGGGCACAGCGATCAAGGAGGTCATGTGGGCGTGTGTGGGAGAGGAAGGTAGGACGGTGGAGTGCATTAGCCCGAGGCTGATGAAGGTGCGTCTACAAATTGGCCGCACCTGCGGAGTAACTTTCGTGGTGGGGTACGCCCCCACGGAAACTGTCCGCACCACCGCGGGCGGTGATGTTAACGCCAAGGACTCCTTCTGGACTGCTCTCGACGCAGCGATCCGGGAGGTTCACAGCCGTGACCATCTCGTGGTGCTAATGGACGCCAACGCACGCACTGGTAGGAGGCGAGACGGGTGCTGCGATGCCAAGATTATGGGCACGTACGGACGCGACGTTATGAACAACAACGGGGAACGACTCCTTGGACTGGAATCAGAGATAACCAACTCTCCCTGACCAACACCTACTTCCGGACACCGAAAGGTGGAGTGCAGCACACATTCCAGAGCTCCAACAAGGGGAAGGAGAAGTACCGCCTCGACTTCATCCTCATGCG
>CACKRE030002818.1:67353-104455 GCA_902602495.3 Ectocarpus sp. CCAP 1310/34 | reverse complement strand
GGGGGGGGGGGGGGGGGGGGGGGGGGGGGGGGGGGGGGGGGGGGGGGGGGGGGGGGGGGGGGGGGGGGGGGTGCAGACGCGTAGTTCGACAGGAGAGGAGTCCACGATCGGTTGCTATTGTTGTGTTGTTGTTGTTGTTGTTCTTGCTGCGGTTGTTGTTGTCAAGTGTTCCGAGACATGAGAGGAGGGTACGGTCGGTTGCGTTGTATATCGGTCAGAGCTTCGCAAGTGTCCAGTTTGTGACACCCCAAGCCCGCACTTTGTAACTCTCACCCTACGAACGATGTGGACGGCTATACCCTCAACGGAGGACGGGGGGGGGCAAAACCCCCCGCGTCCGGACCTTGTATGGCATTCGTATGCGTGCACCTCCAAACTGATGTGGGGTTAACGAAGTCTCGGTTCAGGAAGGGGCAGGAAGCACCCATTCCAAGACACCTAGCGTGCGAAACGCCCTGATCATCAGGAGCGTGGGCAGGAATACTCTGATAGCTACCGTAGATGACGTAACTTGATACAACCCCATGCACTGATTTTCGAAGCTCCATTACAATACTCCACAGTAGACAGAGTGGCGGTGCCGAAAATGGCGGAGTTGGAAGCGTCTCGTCGAGAGTTCCCCCGAAACCGTACCGCTTGATTAAAGCACCCGTCGTGGGGTAGTCGAGCATTCAAAATCGATCCACGGGTGTGATGTTTTATGCCATTTACGACGGTGTCTGACACTGTTTTTCATTTGCGGGGATGGCGGTAGCGGAGCGCAATCAGGCGGGTGAAGCCTGCGAACACATGCCATTTATTGTTCTCTACGAAGAGCAGGGCCACACGCTTTGAGACCTTGTCGTCGTTCTCCGACGTGTCACCTCTCGGATATATCTCTCTGTGCTACAGCCGTTGAGCACGTTGTGCCTACTTGGCGCTCAATGATACCCGGACGATCGTTGCACGAAAGCCTTGAACCTCAGGAAGGAATACCTGATACTTACCATTCCTCCGAAGGTCGAGGTGTTTGAGTGTGCGTGTGTGAGTGAGTCGCCGCCGTCTGACAAAATCTGCACAAATCGTTCGCACGATGAAAGACTCTTTTTTGAGGAGATCAGTGTCCTCGTTCTTCTTCGATGGACACCCGACACCGGACGCTTTCAGCGCGGTAACCCTGTCCACGGGTTTCCTTGCTGCCGGTGATGACACCGCCTGCTCTGGTGTTTACGTTCCTTGTGCAACAGCAGTTTGACCCATTCGATTGATGACTGGTATTGTACGCCGATTGTTGCAAAAAAATTCAAGCCAGGCGCAAGTCAAGAAGACCTCGCGCACGGATAAAAGGCGCCAGAACATACCGGCGTCACTTGAGGTGGTCCGCGGGGACTTTGGGCGTGGAGATAGAAACACACGAAGCACTTTCAGATCCCTGGGTGGGTACAGTTAGCGCACGCCCTCAAGAAGCTCTTATTGGTTTTGGTCGAGGAGGGTCCCTACTTCCTCTCGTGGGCTAAAATAGCCGCTGCATACGAAATTCTGTCTGTTCGTGTAGGGGTTTTTAAACGAGCTCACGAATTGTGCTGAAGTTCTTAGATGATACATTTCGAGGCTGCATCGATTTCTTAGCTGCCAGGTTCTGAAGTGCGGGCGCTAACTGCTGTACTACTGCTGCTGTGTAGCTCGACACGGTCACTTTTTCGTGTGTCGTACGCTCCTCCTCAGCTGTTTCTGAGCTCTGGCTGGGTTTATGCTGCGGCGGGCTCGCGATGTATCGACAGAAGTGGATTTCGCGGTTGCGGAACTATGTGGTATACAGACCAGAGTGGACTGCTGGTCCCATCCTGCTGTGGACGTGCGATACGCATCGGTTGTGCAGCTCCCGGCGGCCAAATTCAAGATTATGCTTCGATTCGGTGCCCCGCTCGAAAGTGCGGCGTGATTGACGAAATTGCTCGAAAATAGACAACAAGACGCGAAGTGGCGTCAAGTTATAAAGCGGCCGCCTGATTGACGGACGCCAAGTTACATCTGTCCCTCCATTTTCCCGCGGTATCGTACGCACCAGCACGTCATGTATGCGTAACCTCTCCGTGTAACTCGCACTCTCGTACGCCATGGTGTTAACCATTCGACTCGCTTGCTAATTTATTAAGTACAGTCGTCCCCGCTTTAAAGACACTCTTCTACAGGAAACTCCCCGCTATAAAGACACATTTTTCCCCAGAACATGGTGCCCCGCAGATGTACAATAATATAGGGGGGTAGCGTTTCCACTATGCGGTCCCCCCCAAAAATTTTGCTGGGGCAGCAAAACTGTAAGGCATTGTAACATCGACAGCGGTCTGCTGCAGCCCGCACTACTGCGTGTGGGTATGGAGAGATTCCTCCCATCTGCTGGCGGGTCGTCGGCTGCCGGCTTGAGGCCGTGTGGCGAACCCACGTGCCAGCAAAAGTCTCAACTCGTGTCATTGTTTGGGATTTTTTCGCCGTTCTCGTGGAGTTAAATTTTGGCATTTTTTGTTTTGTGTTTTTGCCTCGTGTTGACCTTTGGGGAAGAGCGGTGTTCTCTTTTCGGTGGGTTTGCCCGATTTTTTGTATGTTGTGGTCTGCGCTACCGACCGTTTCCTAGTGTCCCTCAGATCCCTCTAAGGGGTCGACTGGGTTTGTTTGGTCCCTATGTGGCAGGTAACTTGCGTGTATCGTATCAGAGCTAGTTTCAACAAACTGATGTGTCTCAGGTGTGTTCGCGATATCACGGGCATGATGTTCACCGTGAGGACAACGCCTTGACAATGAGAAAAGTCTACATCAACACCAGCGCACACTGCCGTACACATTACAATAGGTCGTGCTGTACTCCTTCCCGCGTTTCGGTGGTGGAGGGAAATTCAAAAATGTGTACAGTATTGGAGTACAGCAGCAGTAGTGTTGCGGCCTTCAATTGACGAGTTGTCGCAGTTTTTAAGCAGCACAATTTCGTGGTCGCATTCCTGCTTCAAATGCGCGTATTTTGACACATGTTACACCTCCATTGACCCCGGGGACGGTGAGTTAGTGGCCCCGGAATCCTAAAGACACTTCCCCGCGTTGAAGACACTAAAAAAAAAAAAACGCGGTGTGTCTTTAAAGCGGGGTCGTCTGTATGTACTAAGTGTCTTCAAGCATACATGTAAATAAAACCAATAACTATTTCGAAAAGAAAGTCTACTCTTTTTTTTTTCTTCTTAATATGACACAACGAGTCCATCTCTATCATAGAAAAGAGTCAGAGACAATGGAATCATAGCGTCAGAGAAAACTACGTGTGTGTCAACGATTTCCCAGACAGCATATAGGGACATCTCCCCTGTGGGTAACAGGCTCAACAAATCAGTTTGGTAGCTGTCTTGTGTGTCTCATATATGTTATGTTGGGAAGGTGCAGACGAGAGGTGTTGGGTACTGTTGGTAAGTCGGGCGTTTTGTGTGTGGCACCCTGTTAGTTGTAGGACATACAGTCTCCATCAGTTTACATAGAATACTAGTATCTGACTCCACTACTGCCCATGCCGTGAGCGTTGGTGCGGTGCGTGAAGCTTGCCCACGTGAACCCGGGGGGGAACTGAAGATTGTGCAGAACGGGTTGGGCGCCGACGAAAGAAGCGGGGTACACAACCGCATATGCAGCAGCGCCATTCTAGGCAGAAGAGCATACATCATGTTTTTTCATGGCAAAAGAAGAGACCACCACGCAGCAGCTGTTCTGGCCCTCTGCTGCAGGGGCACCTTCGAGAAACCCCCCCATGGGCCCAAAGCGTCCAGCACCAGCATCGGCTACATTTTGTTCCGGCCCTGTCTCGTGGCAGAGTATGTAGGGTAGCATACATAGATCTGTTTATCTTCGTACATCAATCGCCCCTGAGGTTGCATGTGCGCACGTGATGCACACGGCCAAGTCAAGCGCAGAATACTTCAGCGGGACACATGGACACACGGAGCTGGAAAAATATATGTCACAAGCAACAACAGCAGGGTCTCACCGGATTTGCTCCATTTTCCTCCACCGCTGGAAGCCCTGTTGTTGACCCGCCGATTATCTCCCGGCTATGGTCTTGCCTTTGGAGGGGCATCCTAATCATTGTTCCGTAGAGGTACACGGTAATTAGCAGTAAGCACGGCAGGCGGGGCTCCCTCCCGCAGGTTATCTCCGGCTCTCTGTCTCTCCAAGCTTCAACAGCCGGGAAGGGAGAGCTCTGCGTTTGAAGTCAAGAAAACGGGGCGCTACTACACTGCCTTTTCTTGCGCTTCTTCCTCGCGATCTCTCCCGCTTTATCGCTTCCGCCAGCTCTTCCGCCGCAATGGTGTGATCGGGAAGGAAATCTATCGTACGTGCGTGAGAGATGGGGGGGCTTTCATCCCTTGCTGCGTTCGTCCCGCTGCCACCGAAGTTACAATGGTTGGTCACCCTAGAAAGATTCGTTGGGGGATGTCCCCCCCTGCCGGCGTCTCTCCTTTCTCCTGAAGCCCTTACTCTCTCGAGCGAGGGTGCATGTGATGAGGCCTCTCCTGTGTGTCGGACTGCGGAACGTCTTGCGAGGTACCGCCTAAGAGTGCGTGCTGGGAGTCATATGGTGTTGTGACACGCGGTGGCACATCCCCTGCTGTGCTGTCCCCATGATCCCGGGGTGTTGCTCTTCACCTTCGGGATACCCCATACTGCCGACCGCGTGCCCCCTCGGGCCGAGCTCCTGCTCTCCTGCGGTGCTCTGTTCAGGGCTGCCATCTGCTGCTGTCTTGTAACACACATACATAGCGGCGTGAGCGAGCGGGAATGGCGGAGACTAAGGCACACGACGCAAGCAGGAACAATGTGGTGGTCAAGGTGCAATAGGTTTTCAGTGCTGTGACACTTGGGTTCGAGGCCTTTGCCTCAATTATAGAGAGATGTTTCTTAGGAGAGGCGAGATTGCGCTAGGGACGTCAGACAGATATTGTTGTGTGTGTGTGCCCGCGGGCGGACTTGTCCTGATTGGTTGCAGCAGAGATTCTATCGGTGTATCTACGTGGGGGCGAGAAGCACGGGTTCTGGACGCAGGAGCTAGCTGCGAAGTTTTTTCGGTCCCATTGTCACAGAGAGTGGTCTCCTCTATTTGAAAAATCTCTACTTCATAATGCTGAAGCACCACTCAATACCCCAGGGCCGGCCGCTGCCTTCTGTCGCACATCACATCCCCCACCAACAAGGCCCTTGAAAAAAGTGAGCTGTGTCATCATGTATGCGTGTTGTTGGGCCCGTCGCCTAGTAACTGCCCCTTTTCATAGTGGTTCCCTCGCCAACTTTCGCTGTGACTCTCGCGAAATAATTGGTTGGATTGCGATCAGAAGTTTGCTGATGTTGTATTTGTCTGGCTACACTCTACAGCGGTAAAACGGGCATCCCCTCCATGCCGCCCCTCCGCATCCCGAGAGCCGACTCAGCCTTGGAAAAGGATCAGAATGTCAGCACGCTAGTGGTAGTTGAACCCATCACCCAACCACCGTTCTAAAAATCGCGGTATTCCAAGGACAAATGAACCGCACACAATGACGCGCCGGATATATACATATTCCCGCGATGTATGTACGGTACACCTGCAGGACACGGCGCTTGCGTCAACGGATCGTGGTCTGCCTTTGTAACAGGGAACGAACTTACTCCGAAGTAAAAGCGATATACACCGCCGGTGACCCCCTTCATCCGGCAAAGTGCACTATATATGCCTTAGGTCGGGACGTGAGTTCGGATCTCGGCACAGTGTCACGCACTTGGTGGTTTGCAGCTCTCATCGTTCACGTAGACTTGTGCGAACCACAGCGTTGATGGTTTCGTGGGGTTGTATTGCACACGAACGCTGAGGTCACGGTCGACAAGGAATTTGGACGGCTGAAAGAATCTTGCTATGAACATCAAGCAAGGCAAGCATCGGGGCCCCCGAGAGAGAAGCACAACCTTCGGTAGTCTGCCTCCTGCGTGACCCCGCTCGTTTATCCTTATCCATATAGACTATAATGTCCCGAAGCGGAATGCGACCACATGCAAATCGTAAGCACCTGTGCAATCGTATGGGTAAGAGCTACATTGCTACTACCGCCACTGCAGAGGAACAGACCACGGCCATGCAGCCATGGCCAAAGGAAAATCAAGCTGTGTAGACGTTTTTTTCTGGGAACCAATTTCGATTTGTTGTCCCCATTTTTTTTCGGCCCGCGGGTGGTTCTAGACTACGGCATCATTGTAGCGAAAGGGTGCTGACGGGAAGCATGCGCGATTGCTGTGGTGCGTTCCATAACCCTCGGGGGTTCATGCAGCACGCGCAGGAGCAACAGATGTAGGGGTGCCCTCAGACAGGAGCTCGCAGCGGCATGTCAACTGACACGACGACGAGGACCGCCTTCGTCTTGACTGATGGTTGATCTCCTTATCGCTCGCGACAGCGCAGGTGCTCCCGTCGGCGCCACCCGGTACTTTTCCTGTGGGTGCTCGTGCTTGACACTCACACCGCGTACACGGTAGATCTAATTGCTCGCAGGGCGTTTTATGTATGACACTTTTCTGCATCATAGGTAGGCATGGTGGGGGATGCACAGGTCGGGAAAACCACGCTAATGGTCAAGTACGTCGAGAACAAGTTCGACGAGGAGTACATCATGACATTGGGTGAGCGGGAGAGCAAGCGGCGCTGACTTCATGGGTAAACAAACTCGTTGCAATTTTGCGCGCCAGTCTTCTGCCATTGCTGCTGTGCAGGCGTGTGCGGCGGGCAGGCTCATTTGCTGCTGCATTGGGAGGTTTAGTTAGCCATTTTGTGCTCCGTTGACGATTGATGTCGGCATTGCGGTTTGCGCATCAAGGGCGTGCGGCGCAGCACTATAGGGTAGCTAGCATTGGGGTGGGAATCGCTGCTCACTAATTGCGTGCATGTTGGTTCAACGTTAGTGTGTGTGATATCCCGAAGTTTCGAGTCTTGTCCGTCATGCTGTTCTACGGTTGTACGGTAGCAAAGAATGCCGTGTCAGACCTCTGTGGAACTACACTATGCTGGCATTGTACGCATTCTCGGAGTGGTTCATTGCTCACTGGAAATTTTGCGTTTTCGAGTTGCCCCCAGTTGTCTACGCCTATTTATTGCGCCACCTACGTTGTAGCAGTGACGGTCAAACGACGATTATTTCAGCACCTTGCTCTTGGTCTACGTAGCTACGAGAGCGGGCGGTTCTTCCAAGGCGTTCGCCGACAAAATCCTGGCGTTGTTGTTTCGTATTCCTCTTGTTTGAGCGTTCGTGCTGGAGAGTTTTTCTCGCGAGCTCACTGCAGGGTTCTACGGGGAATGAGTTGTGGGTTTTGCCGTAAGATGACGATGGCTTTGGCCGTTGTTCACGATGCTTGTTCAATTTTTATGTGGAGTACAACGTTGCTTTTGCGTGTATGGTTGGAGCTTCGTTCGCTTCTTGGCTCAAAAACATGGCGAAAATATGAAAAATGATGCACGAACGAACTGCCTTTCCCGGGCAATCATCCCCGTCGCTGCTGCTGTCTTACCTCGCTGTCCTCCGCGTGCATGTCAATCGATCCGCGCTCCAGGCGTTAACTTTATGGAAAAGACCATCACACTCAGGAATACCGAAATTACGTTCAGTATTTGGGATTTGGGCGGGCAGCGGGAATTCCTGAGCATGCTTCCTCTGGTAAGCGTGAGGACGGCTTATCAGTAGGTTTTTGGTGTTTCTCGATTCAGCTCATCAAGTGTAAGCCCGCTGCACTTGAATTCGCCCGCTGGAGCGGGCGATTGAAACGTGCCGCCGGTCCATGTCGACCGAATCCAGGGGCCAACCACTTCTTCCGACCCTGCATGCGCTACTTTTTGTATGTAGCCGTTCACTCTCTTGATTACCCACACCAGTGCATGTCTCCTGTTGCCACGACCCCGCCGCCGTGGCTTTCGTGATCAGGTATGTAACGATGCGGTGGCTATCTTTTTCATGTTCGACCTTTCCCGGAAGAGCACGCTCAACTCGGTCAAGGAGTGGTACCGACAGGTGAGATATATGATTAAGAGAGAGCAACCGACGGATGGGACAGATGACCAGTTCACCGAGGGGCATGCCGTATGGGGCGGGGAGATTGCACCCCCCTAGACCAATGTTCGAAACTCGATTACTCCAGAACGGAGCTTGCACCAACACATGAAATCGTGGTTTTAGAAACATCTCATAGAGGGCTTTCCGTAGACGCATGGGGCTCTTTCCGTGCCCACTTGGTTGTGGAGGAATGGAGCTTTGAACGTCGGTCTGGGGGGGGTGCCGTCTCTCCGCCTCCTACGGTGCTTTCCCTAACCGTAACCCTTACCCCTTGGTGAGCAAATCAGGGCTCATCTACACGTGATAAGATCAGTCAAAGAGGACCATTGACAGATGAACCAAGGAGTGGTAGCGGTGGATGTAACGGATATGTCCCGTACGGCACCGGCAGATGTAGCAGAGAAGTAGCGGCCAAATAGGACACCAAACTTGTGTTCAGGTTCACATCGCGGTTACTGCTTCTTTCGATTATGTGTGTTGGTGGTATGGGCATCCATGGTGATGGTCATACCACCCAAAAAGCTCAAATCTTGCCGTTCTGTGGATCGAGGACATGTACGGTGTAGCCTTTGACCCGATCATCACAGTTGCCCAATAATACTCGTGGCGAATCCTATCGCCTTTTCCTTACCCTGGGTGTATTGGGACTCTTCGCTGGCTTGTCTGTATGGGATGCGGGGCTGTGGGAAAATTTGAATTGAAGGTGCGAGGGCTCAACCGGAGTGCGTACGCGTTCCTCGTGGGGACAAAGTACGACCTGTACACGTCAATGCCTGCCGAAGAGCAACGAGATATCGACAAACAGGTATGTTTATTTTCATTTGTTGTGGTTGCTGGTTCGGTTGGTTTAACGGTTGCGGTGGCTGTTGTGGTGGTGACTGTTGATGTCGTCGTTGTTGTTGCTGCTATTGTGCACGTTTAGTTTTGGGTTTTGCATGTGAATGGTGCGTCCATCTCTTCGGCAACGTGCACCTTGTCCCTGAAGCATTTGGTTCGCGTTGTCTACATTTCTTTGGTGTCGTTCTCCATCCTTGCTTTGTTCACCGTCCTCTCTCCATTCGGCCCCCTTTCGTGAAACCCTTCCCCAGGCACGCAAGTTCGCGAAGGCAATGCACGCGCCACTGATATTCACGTCGGCATCTCACTCCATCAACGTTCAGAAGGCAAGGACAGGAGTCGTTTGTAGCAGTCGATGTTGATTGCATTGGGGGGCGGTCTGTTCGCGAACTATGTTGACGGGCCCCCGCGGTTTCTCACATGCCACTTCCGATGTCGTGTAAACACTTGCCGCTTCGCGAAAGAAACGTGAGAAGAAGGATGTCCCTACGGAGAACCCCGTGTCCGCGCATGCACACAGCGTACGTGCCTCACCCATGCGATACCCTCCATATGCCTTACGCCTAAGCTTTGAAACCCGTGAAACTGCAGTAGCCCGTTTCTGCTCGTCCGCTGAGGAGTACTGTAGGAGCGTCAACAGCTGTCCGCAGTCAAGCCTCGCCCTGGTAGTAGGTCCCCACGCTTGTCTGCCTTGACCGCAGAGGCTGTGGTGCGGCCATAGAACAAGGATGCGCGTCGCCAAGTTTGCGTCTGCCGCACTTGCGGCAGAATCTCAACCCTCCACCTGACACACTGCGTCCTCCATGTTCGCGCTTTGTGTTTCATTCGCCGACGGAAAACAAAAAAACGTGATATTCCGATCGCACAGATGTTCAAGGTGGTTTTGTCTAGGGTGTTCGACTTGAGGTGCAACCTGGACGAGATATCTGGTGCAGGGGAGCCGCTGCTGCTGTTCTCGAAGGAAGAAGGGGAGGCCGCCGCGAGCAAGGCCAAGAAAGCATCATCATCTTCGTCGTCATCGCCGACGGAAGGGGCAGCAGACGCCCGGAAAGGGGCCGCGAAGTAGACGATAAGTAGATAGGCGGGCTCGACAGAAGGAAAGACACGGACGGGAGGTGTTGAGTTGGCTGCGGGGATGTGATCGAGCGTCTGCTGGCCTGTGTTGCTGGCAACCTTGGGATGAAGGAAGGTGCGCAACTGACTCATGCCGCGTATCCGGGGAAGAGCCAGAGCCGCGGCCGCGATGACGCGGTTTGCTGATTAGAGAAGGGCGTTGGCTGGGATGGCTGTAACACGTGACGTCGGTTTGTGTTTCGTTCTGGCGAACTAGCCTGTGCTGCGGCCGCTGTAGATGCGATTCTGCACATCCTCGAATTCTGACTGCATGTCGCGGTCGCTGTTGGCGCCTGGCCTGCAGCAGTAGGACTCGCTTGACAAATTGCTTCACAGGAATAGACGACCTGTGTTTGATCGTTAGCGTTTCGCGTCCGATGCCCTACGGGTGTAGTAACGGAGGTCTGCCCTTGCCGGCGGGGGGCTGTGTCTACAAGGGGCGTGTACAAGGTGCACCCTTTTGTCGACCACATTGGGTGTTTCGCATGCATGTGGTCATCCCATTGCTGTTGGGTTTTGACGGAGTTATCCTGGTAGAATTGGAAAATCGTCTCACGGTTTTGTTCTGCCTCGTGGTCTCAGCGCGGTTCTGGGGGTCATGTTGAGCATTTTGAGCGGCAGCGAGATTTTGTCGTGCAACCCGCTATCACTTGGGAAGCGCGAGTTCTCACGATCCCAGTCAGCTAGTGCCGGTAAATATGAGTGGTTTTGGGCTTGTTGTAGTTGGCATGTTGAAGCCCCGTCCAGTGTTTTTGCGCTACCGCGTGTTCGTTGTTTTTGAACCCTTTCCTAACGAGGTCAGTTCCCCCCCATCCTGCATTCCGTCGCAGAGATGCCGAAGGGTAGTCTTTTGGTCGGCGCCGCTTTGCCTGCAGAACCAATCTTGTGGTGTCCGCTCCTTTCTTCGTCTTGGCGGCAGTAGAAGCTACAGTTGTTGTTGTGTGGGTGCATGCACACATTCTATCCGCCCGATCACAAAGCAATCATCCCGTGCCTTTCCTTTTTTTGGTCGTTATTCGGGGACTCTCACGTCTGCCGTGTGGAGACGGATCAAGGGTGTAATGATCTTGCTTCGTTTTTGGGGGGCCGGGAGAGTGAGGCTCCTGTTGCGTGTAGAGTAAATTGGCCTCACCTCTCCGTTCTAGGTATATATCCGTGTGTAGTCCGGGAAATGTGGGAGGCTCGTGGTGTCGTGGAAGCTTCTCCTGCGAAGTCAGGCCGGTGCAGCCACTTAAATAGCAAGCTTAACGTATATGTTCGTTCGTGTTCGTAAGGATGGATGTCTCTGAACGCGACATGATATCGTCACAACCGCAGTTGGTATGCATAGCGTAAAAGTTAATATGTCTGTACATTGTCTCCCGTGGTAAAAATATGCATGACTTTCTCGTGAAACGGCCATCGTGGGAGCGCGCTAAGCGCCTCGTTGATGGTGTTTCAAAGCACAGTGTGTCGCGTCCGCCGCCGATGCTGCCACCAACACCTCCGCCGCGCCCACGCCGATACCTCGCCGCCCCTCCGTATTCCAAACTCCAGTTGGCCCCGTCATGGTGCGCCCATAATAGCGACTGGCCTGCTCGTCTCCGCTGCGTGGTACTTGTGTTGCCCGCTTCTGTCGTATCTGCCCTCGGGCATGAGGAGGCGGGCATATAAAGCACCCGAAACAGCTGCCAACCTCCATCCGACCGAGAATCAAGAGTGGACGGAGGAGGCATCGCCCGCGACTTGCCCAGGCTTTTGTCCCCATCCCCCTTGCACGGTTGTTGTACCGCCCCTGTCCCTTCTCTAGTGTTTATCGGGGTCGATGCTGTCAGCGAAAGAGAGGTCCCAAAAGCCATCGGGGGTTTCCGCCGGCCGGCCGTTCGCCTCGGTGTACTTGTGCCTGGGAGGCAGTGTGGAAAAACGTCAGGAATTGCGGAGGAAAGGAAGCAACACAAAGGTGAACGGGCACAGTAATCAACCGTACCTGGACACACACAAGCAAGCCGACTGCTTGTGCCCCCCAAAAAGCACATCTCAGCAAACCGCGGAGGAGAGCATCATGCACCATGACAAGACATAGCAGACAAGCACATGCGAAACTTAGCGCAATGCGGAGAATAGACCAATCTCTTACCGACAGATAGAGGGCGGGCGAGCGCTCGACGCAGGGAATATACTCGACGACAGGATGCCAAACCGAAGGACACCTTGCCCTCAAAAAGAAGTTGTGACGTGTTGTCTCCCACAAGGTTTCAAGCCACACCGCATGCGTGTCGGCACATAAGTTAGGTAGGGCATCCAATTCTCCGCCAAAAAAAACGTGTTGACTTCAAAGTCGCAGGATACTTGGCACCCGACACTCTTCGTAAGAGAAGCAGTACTTCCACTGTCGAGGTGTACTACTTCACCCGAGAAGTCATTTTTCGTGAAAAACTGTTCTTGTTTTGGCCATGTTGTCCCTTGCACTGCGGGCCGCAACCGGGAAACACATTGGCCTGTTCCAGACAGCTAATGCCTAATCGCGCACAATTTAGTGGACACCGAGGACTTGAAGGTGATACCGTTTTTTCTTCAAGGCGACGACCCAAACGTATCGGGTCTGTGTCCTGCGTCGTGGTACACTTTACAGTCCCTGAGCGCAGTATCCCAGACTGTGGTATCTAACAAACAAAGAATCTTCAGGCGGAAAGTACCTCGAGATTACGCCATCTGTACAGTTTCGAAAAAATAATCCGAAAAACTATTTTCTGTAGCGTTACACTCATGCGTACTTGTGATCGGGCAGGACCCTGGGTTGTAGAAAGGTGCATACACGACGTCCGCACTCTACGGTAAACAAAACACGGTGTGCACAGCAGACGTACAGATGTAGTAGCTTTTGTATGCGCAACGTACAGTTCTGGGGTTTACGAAAACAGTCCGGGGGCTACAGCACGAGCAAACCTGGCTCGCGTTAAACATACCGTGAGCACAAATTGAGAATCGCCTCTCGCTCTCCTGGAGACCCCCCCACCGCCGCTAGGTACGCTGCACAGTGCTCGCAGTCGTGTCCTTTCATCATCGCTCTTCTGGATCGGTCTCTGACCACCTGCCCAAACCAGATGAGGAAAATTCGGTGGAATGCAAGGAGCAGCGATGAGGAAAACTCGGTGGGTTGCAAGGAGGGGCGGAAACATCGACAAAACGGTCGAAGCACCACCACGAAAAAGTTGAGATGGATGGTCCTCTGATATCGACCCTGTCCTTGTTATCAACCGAGCTGTTCACATATCGGCATACGCCCTAAACTCGTGTCTCCTGCCATCGTGCATTTCCCACGCCTCACGGAAGAGTCAGCTTCCCACCTCCTGGAACTTGTAGTTGGGCGGCTTGTCATCACGGGCCCGTTTTCCTCCTCCTCGGCCCGCCCCCCCCCGGCTGGTCACCCCGGCCGTCGCATAGGGATTGGCTACAACCTGATGCCTTGCCACAGCCGTAGCCACCGCAGCCGCCCGATTGTTGCTGGAAGAACCTACCCGTTCCCTGCTGCCAACCTCTTCCCCCGGGGTGTCGATCTTTGTGGGTTTTGACAATCGTCGCTGGTGTGAGGCGCCCTCGTCAGAATGTTCCGGGGGGGCGGGCTTTTCGTTTCCGGCGTTCCCTTCCACGGGAAGTTCATCGTTTCGTGCACCGGCATTCCCAATGCCATCACTACCGCGGGCCCCGCTTCCGTCGTTTGCCTCCAACAGGCGAGACGGTGAGGGGAGCCGCCCGACTTCTCCGAGCCTGCCGCCGAAAGCAGCACCATCACCACCACCATCGCCAACCACTGGGCCACCCTTGCGTCGCATATAGCCCTGACGATCGGCTCCAGCGGAAGAAACAACCATGGCATCTTGCTGGTGCTGGTGCTGGTGCAGGTGCTGGTGCTGCCGTCGTTTCCCGGGCTTCTTCTTGCTGGGGCTGTTGACAGCGGCCATAGTCAACCGAGGGTAAACCACGTCATGGCCGGTTGAAGAGGCTGTGCCCGCATCACTACCGCCGCCGCCATCGTCACCATCAGCGACGACCCGTTCTCCTTCTAACCCTTCCCGCATCGCCGCTGTCTCAAACGTGCCCTTATTTTTTCGTCCGAGCTGGTCGAGATCGCGATGCAAACGCGCCTCATGTTTTTGCACGTGGTCCGAGTCGGATCTGTCTTGGGAGATGCGGATCGACGAGACTGTCGAAGACGATGCCGACGACGAGCTACCTCCCATTGCGCCTTGCTGGTCCAAAGTGGGTTGCGGCGGATCCTGCTGATGTGAGGTCTGCTTCGTGGGTAGTCGCTGGTGCTTCCCCGTTACCTGCATCCCACCCGGCCGCCCACCTTCTCCCAATCCCCCGACACCCGCCCTGCTACCGACACCGTCGCGCGAAGACCCAATCCTCTCCGCTGCCAATAGGGCTCCCGGAAAGGTCTGAATACCATCAGAGTTTCCGCCCGGCCTTGCTCCCGCGGTGGGGCCATCCAAAATAGGCTGCTCCCTACTCTTCGCTTTCGACGTCGGCGCTTTGTCCAGCGCCTTCACTGCGTTCCTCGAAGAATGGCCCCGCCGGGAGTCGGGCGAAGCGCGCCCAGTCCGTGCCGCTGACGAACGTGGCCGCGGAGCCTCCAGAACCTCCGTGATTTCCACGGCACGGCCGCCGGAGGTATACGGCCCCTCTTCGGCCCCACCCCCGAGTGACAGCCTTGATCTTTTCCTTCCCGACGAGGATGAGCAGAACGATTTCGACGTCGAAGAGTGAACAGAGGCGAGTCGAGCCGCTTGGTGGGGATCAGTGAGTGCAGAGTCGACGGCAGCGACGGCGACTCTTGGAATGAGGTGGTTCGAGGGTGCCGATGACGTCTGCTCGGAGGGCGGGGGTGGCGATGGTGGGGCGGCGTATTCCCGGCGACCGGTATCGTTGATGGGGGCACGGGGTGACAAAGTAGCACTGTTGTTTCTGCCACTCCTCCCGTGTCTACCACTGCCGCAGCTGTCGCTTGACCTGCTGCGGTCTCTTCGGATTCCCCTGCGTTCTCCCGAGGGAAGGCCTTGTCCGTCGTGGGGTCCATGAGGAGAAGCGCGGTGGCGTGAGTCATAGCCAGGGAGGGCTTCGTCGTCACGTACGCTCGCATCTTTGCATTCCTCTTCCAGCGGGCTACTCTCGACCCTTCCGGAACCGCGCGTCTGTCCGCCCCCTCCACCCGTGTGGCCGCCTTTGCCACCACCACGGGGGGCCGCCTCGACCATTCCCGACCCTTGCCGAATCGTGTGGGCTGCTTTGGCCGCCTCCGTTGCCAGACGCCACCCCCCTTGGCCCACGGCCTCCGAGTGATTTCGCGTTGACGCTGCTGTCACTGCAGGCGGCGGTTCGTGGTCTTCACCGGGAGCCGTACTCCGCGGCGTGACGACCTCGTCGGTATCGCTGTACTCGCTTCGTCGCCGTCGCCGTCGGTGCGTGCTGGCGTTGCTACCGCGGCCGGGGGCGATAGTCTCAGCCGGGCGATGGCGGGGGTTGGGTACAACGATGCTCTGGATGCCACCTTCGAGTTGCACCGACGATGATGCTGCTTCTTGGGGCTTCTGATCAACCGCCGCCGGCCTCTTGCTGTTGTTGCTGTTGCCGAAGGTGGCTGAGTTGGGGTTGATGTCACCAAGCAATTCGCGCTCCACGGTAGCCTTGAGCTTGCGGTTCCGCTCCGCCAACGCCTCGATCTGTGTCCGCACCTCAAGGTTCCGCGCATCAAGCCTGGCGTTTCGTGCAAGCAGGTCCGCTTTCTCGTCCCTGAGGCGCGATGATTCGCGTGCAAGCTGCTCGTTCTCGCGCTTGGCGTCACCGACAACGCGGGCCAGCCTCTTGTTTTCTTTCTTCAGCATGTGCATGTGGCTGCTTGCGACGAGAGCAAAACAATGCCACGCACAAGCGGAGGTCATCGCATTGGCTTGGTTTTCTGGCGGTACTATGGCGTGTTGTAGTGTCAGAGACCGTTCGGACATGATGAGAGGGTCGGCCTTCCTGTCTCGCTGTGGTTTTCGAGCTCGCACGGTATCGTACAAATGCAGATCATCGTACGTTGCACATGTCCCATGGTTCGTAGGGGACGTCACCATTTGCGGCATGTAAGCCCTAGGATTTACACCAAAGTCTGCGCAAAAGTTGTGTTGTACTGCCTCGAGATGGTGACGCCAAGGCCGGCACACATGCAGAGGCACATGCGTTTCCGATTGTTTTGATCCCAATCACGCAGCGTATGTACAACACGAGTATTCGAACTGCGCTCAACCTTGTGTAGCCGCGAAGAGCTTGCGCCCGTTGTACACATGCAAGACCATCCGTTCCCATCAACACTCTCTATCGGGAACCTGCTGCGCGCGTTGATACACATGTATTCCGGAGGTTCGCAGGGGAGAAGACGTACCTCTCCTTGTAGCCCAGGCTGGCTTCCAGCGCCGCCCGTTCCTTGGCCCATTTCTCTCTCTCCGAGTGCCAACTGCGAAACGCAGGTTAGCATTGATTTGCACATGGTACGCATACAATGGCCAATTGAAAGCGTCAAACAGGAGTGTGTGTTTATTGATTCCCAGCGCTTTTCTACGCGTACGCCACTAACGGTCAGGCATATGCAAAGAGAATGCCGCGAGGTCGCTATCTTCGTTAACACGGCATCAGTTACGGCGGTTATGATGATAGCGGCTGACGGCATGTATGTGTGAGATCCTATCAGCGGGGGGGGAGGCTGCGCAAACAACGTAAGCAAGAAAAACCATACCAGTGCAAATGAGCTACTTACTCATCGCTATCCTTCTCCAGTGCATAGGCCAGGTCGCGGATTGCTTTTTGAGACGCCGACAGCAGCAGGTGCCCTCCTTCTCCTCCTCCTCCTCCTCCTCCTCCTCCTCCTTGCTCGTGTTGTGGTTGCCGCTGATCTCTGCCTTGGTTCTCTCCGACTCCGTTCAAACCATGGATGTTTTGCAAAGCACTCATCTTTGAGGCGGCGACCAAATATGGCGAGGATTGAGAATGCTATTCACGACCATGAGTTGAACAACGTTTCGACGCCATCTGCGGTCGACCAATCCCTCTCTGCCACTTCTTGCGGTTTGCGTGTTGGCAGCAGAACCTACGAGAGGGCGGCAGCCGTTGTTGTTTTGAATTGCAGGCAGGCACGCAGAACACGTCGCCCGAGGACTGACCGTTCAATTTCCAGCCTTCGTGCCTCCAGCAATTAGCAAAGCTTCTCCCTTCACACAATACGTGCTGCTTCAAGCGAGCACGTCGAGTAACGACTCTAGACGGAGATAGAGGACACAGCACACACAACACAGAACTACGAATTCGTCCCTGGGGGGTACATAAATAGGACAATATGGGACCTACGTATGGAGTTCCAAAGCAACTCGGATGTTTGGCGGTTTCATTTTTTCACTCGAATAATCCGCCAACCCGACTACCGTATTATATGTAGTGCGCACATGCGCACACATTGCTTGCTTGTATCAGCATGCCTCTGCCGTACGCTACATCAATCTACGTCTCGCTCCCATGTCCGAAATTCCCGCCTCGTGGGTTCGGCACGATGGCACGTATGTGCATGATGGTGTCGCAGCAAGGAGCGACTGGTCGAACGATGTTGGCAGTTCTACGGAGGAAAACAACTACTACAACGCGCAAGGCCAAAGTGAGTCACCAGAGGCAACCGAATTTCAAAAATAACGTAGCGCTCACAAGTTCGTCGAATGCTCCGACCGGGGGGCTAGGTATGATCATTGATCGGTAGCTCTGGGTGCCCAAAGTTCTTTGGAGATACTGCTGTTTACACACAAGACTTGTAGTCGACGGTCATCTTTATGCTAGATTTTGAATTGATTGTGCTGGCTGTTATTCATATCCGTGAAGCCAAAATCGAGGGATGGCTCCTTTTGCATACGCAAGAAAACACAGATGCGGGCACATGTTTCTCTGGCTCATAAGGATCGATTGCTTTCTTTCTGTGCAGAAATACTGCAGATAGACTCGTCTAGGTGCCCATCGGAAAATAACGCCCATCGATTGATCATTTATTCGAGGCAGCAAACTCCGACTTTACGACTTCATCATATGGTCCGTTCTGGCAAATATTCACAATCTTGTTTTTCGCGATATCTTTCGAAAAAAAACGATTTGGAAAGTGAAACAACTTTGGGCGTGACCGCGGCGTCGAACTTTGTCGATATCCGATGAGTTTTTGGTGATTGGGTGAAATGCGACATTTTTTACCAAAATGACCCACGGAGCCCCCACCCCCCCACGCCCTCATGACACCACGGAGCCCCCAAAGTACACCACGACCCCCCCTCAACCCCTCCCTTCTACACGTATATGCCTTCAGAACATCAGTTAAACCGTTGTCAATCCATATTTACATTATTTACACGTTACATATGTACATACATACATACAATACCGCCGTTTACTTTCTACTCAACCCCTGACTGGTGAAGGTGCTGCAAACAAAGCATGCAGCAATCACATCCGTTCTCTCTGAGCAAGTCCGATACCAAGAGAGACAGCTATAGCGTTGAGTTGGTGACCATGACGAACGCCTCTACCGCGCCTAAACGCGAGAAACCAACACTACAACACACCGCGACATATAGATACGTACCCTCCCCACTCACGCCTGAGCGTGCCCGCCCAACCATTTCCTCAAAAAATTCATCGTGATGCGCAAAATCCACAGCCGTAGCTGCTCCTTCCGGGAGGCTCTCTTGCTCGTCCACGTGTTGAAGGCTTCCCTGGTCGCTGCCACCGACTTCTTGCGCACTTCCTGCGCAGCCGCAAGCGCCTTCGCCTCGGCTGCCTTCTTCTGCTCCGGCGTCTTCCCCGCCCCCCTCGCCTGAATCACGGCATCTCCCCTGGCGGTGGCTTCTCGGTGCTTCCCCCACTCCTTGAGATCGCGGTACTCGAGGTAGTCCTCCAGGCCCTCGTCGTAGGCTTCGATGTACAGCCACGTCACCCTGCTCCATGCGCGGATAAACCGTGCGGGTACGCCGCTCAACGCGCCGGGCAAGACCTGGAGCATGTGGCGAAGGGAATACTCGCAGTGGAGGCGGAGGAGGTGCTTGATGTACCCCCAGTATCGCTCGATTGCGTTGAGCTCTGGGTGGTACTTCGGCAAGAAGATGCACAGGTGCCCGTG
Source organism: Ectocarpus sp. CCAP 1310/34 (assembly GCA_902602495.3). Taxonomy (NCBI): domain Eukaryota; class Phaeophyceae; order Ectocarpales; family Ectocarpaceae; genus Ectocarpus; species Ectocarpus sp. CCAP 1310/34. Next base: position 85,261 of record CACKRE030002818.1, on the reverse strand, counting down.
TGCCTTGAAGAGCTTCTCAACCATGTTGAGCTCCTCCCTGAACGCCTTGAGCTCAGACAGAACGCGCACGACGCAGCAGCGACGCCTCTTGCCTGCTTCACCAGCTGCCCCGCTCCCACCCGAGTCCCCGTCCTCTCCGCCGTCCTCCTCTCCCTGCCCCGTGTTGTCCACCACCTGCTGCCGCCCCTCTCCACCGCGGTTGAAGGCGGTAATGGCTTGCCTTGTTGCCGCCTTTTCCGCCCTGCACGCGCTGCACTCGTGAACGCGTAGGGTTGGCTCGCCTTCCCACAGCCCCATCTCCATGAGCAGCTGCTTTCCTCCTTTCGGCAGGCCGATGAGAACGGCGGTGGGGCCAGTCGTCGTCGTGGTCGTTGGTGTGCATGGGAGAAATATTGGCGCCTTCATGGTCGGAAGAGGGAGGAGAGTCGTTGCCTACAGCAGGGTCCGCAGGGGGCGAAGGGGCCTTCCGAATCGTGCCGTCGGCGTTCCTTGGCAGCTTGCGCTTACCCTTTGGGCGACCCATGTGCCCGGAGCGCGTGTGTGTCTTTCGTTGCGTGCGTAAAGGGTGTGTGTGTGTGTGTCCTCTGGTGTGTGTGTGGCGGGAAAAAATTCCCCGAGGGCGTGTGAAACCACCCGAAATATCTCCGAAACCCGAGTTTTTTTTTAAATCGGAAAAAAATCATCGGTGGGAAATCACGAGAGGAATCGATTGCAGCACTATATTTTTGAATCGTACGGTTGGATTGTCCCCAAGAAACTAAGCAAAATACCCTCCAATATCCGTTTTTTTGCCCATAACTCCGTTATCTTTTGTCAAATTGGAAATCGGAAAAAAATCATCGGTGGCAAATCACGAGAGCTGTCCAAATCCGGTCTCAGATTTCGTGTCTGCAAAAAACACCGCCCTCCAGAAAGTAAGCAAGATTTCTTGAATATCTGAACATATCGAGCGAAGAACGAAAAAAAAAAAAAACTCCGTACGAAGATGCGCCTTGAAACGTCGATTTACGCGGTATTTTCAGATTTCGGAATAGGTATCCCCACCCCGAGAAAAGTGCACCTTTGTGCAGGGGAAAATATTGTGGATATTTGCCCGAACGGACCATACAACACTTTTATTTCGCCCAACTTGCGATCAATTCTCTAGAGACGCAAGATATGGGAGTCGATGTGCGAAGGCCAGTATTCTGGTCCAGGTAAGAACGCGGGTTTTCGCAGCTATCCGTTGACCCCCCATATCGCCCTCGATGTGCCTTCTTGTTTTTTTCCACGTAACATTGCGCCAAACAGCGGCGTGTGATAATGGCGCTCATTCCTATGGCTATGATACAGGGGCGGCCTACAGTGCCCAAGATGGGAACAGCACCTGGCTAGAGAGTCCTTCGGTGAGTCATTAGCATCGCAAACGAATGGAGCAAGTCTACACGTGTTGAAATGCTGGTACTGCTCTTGGCCGCGCGGCTAAACCCCGCGGGCAACATGATTTAGGGGCAAAACGGTGCAGACGTAACATGATGACGACACGCACATGAAACACGGCATGTGTCTAGCTGGCTATATAAGCTTGTCGAAACATTTGTTGGACGCTCAGGATCTGCCTGCTCTCATAGGTCGGTTGAGCCACCTCCTACCACCTTCGGTTTGTTATTTGGGGACAGCAGTAGTGGGGCCTTCATTGGTAGGTGCTAGAGACATAGTCTACCACCCGTGATTTTGAACCACTTATTTTTTTTCGGTTTGGTGAAGGGAACCACATGCTAGTTTCGAGCCTATTAAGAGCACGACTGCTGTTGATGCCAGCGGGTTCTCTCACTCACACCTTGTACAAGGACTTCCAGGTTATCGTGGAGCCTGGTTGGCGCCGAGAGATTGCGAGCAAGCGCGTATGGCCTATGGTTGAGCAGTATGATCGAATAAAGTAAAACGCTCCTGCGTACGACTTGATAGTCTGATCACGTCCTAGCACGAAAAACGACAGCGTGTTTGGAGTTTTCGGCCAACGCAGGATCCTCACGGGTACCTTAAGGTAGTTTGGTATCCCATTGTTGACGTTGGTAAGCCACCCCATCACTTAACGGCGATACTTACGATCAGGATCTCGACTGGGAAAAGCAAGTCGCTAACGACGTGGAGGTCGCACCTGACGAGTGGCAGTGGGTCCAAAACTCTTCAACCGAGGGGTACTTCTACAACCCTGTTACGGTGAGATAGAATCTACCAGTAGATTGGATCAAGGGGCAACCCGAATATTATGCTCAGATTGTGTGTGTAGATATTGGTGGAAACTTTCATATTCTTTTCTCCGGTCGAGACACCCGCGCGGGTGGCATCACATGCGTGCCAGCACCATTTTTCTGTGCCGGTGACCACGTGCCAACGTGACAGGGTGCGGAAATCGTCTCATACGGGTGGTAGGAGCACACTTTCCTCAGACAACCCGCGTGCGCTTGGTATTCTGGTCAGGGAGAAGCACGCTGGGACGACCCGGCAGCTTTTGAAGAGGCCAATAGCCATGCGTTGGTCGAACGCGGGTACAACGATGCCTTAGCGACGGAAGGGGTTTCCATCCGGGAAACTCTGACGGAATACGACGGTAAGCGACGTGCACGCCACCAGCTTTGTCCGAAGCACAAGTATCGGCGACATGCCACGGGTGCAATTGTGTTTGGTCATGGCGGCTGTTCCGTGGCTTTTGGAACGCCATAGGTGTATACCTAATTCTATCACAAACGTAGCGGGCGACACGCAACTACACCGGTCGTATCACACACTTGGAGTGTGTTCACGGCATCTCTCCCGACAGGCCGAGGAAGTTACACCTTCACCGCAGACGACGGTACCGTGTGGAGCTACGATGAAGCCCTCGGAGACTACGTTCAACATCACGATGACCAGGTGACCAGGTGCAAGCTGCCACTTTCCGTCCCCAGCCACACTCCGGAGTTGAAGTCGGGAATCTCACCGTCAATGATTATGCTGCTTCGCCTGCAAGTCTCTTGTGGCGAAAACAACGGGCTGTGCTTCACCCCATCGATATGAAGTAGATTCTTCCTATGTGAGACACGACCTGCCCTCTGGTACACACAACACGGTGCAGGACAACAACACGAAAGAAACACCTGGTGCCGAAACATTTTAATATCGCTGAGAAAGTCGCCCGTCACTCTAACGATTGCGTGAAGCTGACTATGTATCAAAGGTTCTACAAGTGTAGAGAAGCGAGCTTGTGTTTGTCCCATTACTTCTATTCAACTAATCCCGCCCATCTCTCGCTATGTGGGCAGAGAGTAAGTAGCCTTGGGCAAGCGAACTGACTCTTGGCGGTGAATGGTGCTTTTTCTGCTTCTGCCACTTTTTTTTCTCTTATAGCACTGCATGCCCTCACCCACCACGTCGTAAGAACTCGCTTAATTTCCCACATTCGTCAATCGCTGTGCCTGTCTACCCTTTTGTTCCTCCGCCCTTCGGCCTCCTCCCTCCCGGCCACTCTCTTTATCGCCGCTTCGCTTTGTCGCAACGTGAATTGTCCTTTGGATCGTGTGATTGAAAAAAGACTGCTGGAGACGCTGGCGGCGAAATGTTCCGACTCAATCCGGTGGCCGGATCCCCCTGGCAACGCGTTGAGAGTGCCGACGGCCCCTACTACTACAACCTTCTCACAGAGGTTGAGCTTGCGTGGCAACGAGACAATGTTGTAGACTCTCCTGTGCGATGGGGACGTTGTGATGTTACGTCTTCATTTGGCGAATTAACGCAGGAGAATATCCCTGGTCACTTTCGTGTCGACGAAACGTGACATCGCCCCTCTGAGCCCGTCGTGCAGGTACAAAGGTTCTTTGTACCTTTTCACGACAAATTGTTTCAATCTTATCAACATGCTATCAAAGCCAAGCCCCCCCCCCTCTGCACGACAGAATATTCGCCACAGCAACGGTCAGCGTACTGGGTGTGCTTGGTCTAGTTGTAAAGCCGTTCGAGCAACTCAACGATTCGACAGTGTGCAACATTTCTGCGTCTAGCCCCAACCGCGTCATTCCCGTCTCTCTCGAGGTTCCGGATGCATACCACCGTGTGAAGAATGCTTCAATATATCAACGAGTTTGAGCCCTCTCGCTGCTGCCGCGTCAAAGCTCCGCCCCACAACATGCCTCTTCTCCCTCGCCCTTCATGCCCATAACCTTTCTGTGCGTTTGGCACAGGAAAGTTCGTGGGAACCACCTCCAGAATGGCAGGAGAACCCGGTTGCTGAGGATTACCATTCCTCGACGTATCAGAACGGCGTGCCCAACAACGACGGGGGTGTCGAGGAGTTGCAACAGCCGGCAAGGTCTGCTATCACCGGCGACGAGAGCAACGAGGAGGGTGGAACTCTGCACTATGCGCCGCCGCAGGAGACGGCACTTGAACCAGTCCCAACCGGCGCCGCCGGCTCCGCGAGTATCGCACAACCTGAAGGAAGAAAAGGATACGATGGAAACGACGGTGCCGCCTCTACCGGGATACGATCGGAGCCGAGCTCGCAACCACAGGAAAATGATACCCATGGCGACATGGCCAGCGCTGGGCCGAGAAGCAGCGGTGACAACAATTCTCTCGATCAAACGTCTGCCGACGTGTTCAGCCAGTGGTCCCTGGAGAAACTTCGGGGGGTTTCTAAGGTGGAGAACGGGCTCTCGTAGTATGTCATGTGGTGTAAGTGAACTTCGTATCGGAGGCGTGATTGGCGGCTGCATGACGATACCGGGGGCGCAGAGCGGGAGGTGGTTGACGAGAGCAGAGGGCGCTCGCTGACTTACGAAGGATAGCGACGCGACTAGACCTCGGGCAAGCTTTACTCGGGGCACAGTTTGCTTTTGACCCTGTATTGCAAGTGTTTGTCTTGGGCTATCGTTGTTTACCGCGCGCGTGCCACCACTTTGCCCCGAGTAACCGGTTTGTTTAGAAACGAGGACCACTAGGTAAGTCTCGACCTAACTTCTGCCGTACGTCGACGACGTCCGTGTTGATACATCAAGTTTTGTTGCGCGTCATGTACTCTGTACCGGTACACGTTAAAGGGTTGTCGACTAAACTCTTGGCACTGCCCGCTTTGACGTTTCTACGCTGGGGCACGACGCACACCCGGCCCATCAGATGCTCCCAGGGAAATGGCCCGTGAGCGATTTCTTGGTGGACCGCGCGACGGAGGACTACGATATGATGCTATCGCTGAACGCGTCTGAGATCGAAGCCATCAAGAACAAGGTCATCACATCTTTGTGTCGCTTTGTGTATGCAGGACGAGGTTGTTGATGGTGGAAATGCCATGATCCTTACTGTGGTTGTGGTAGTGTACGCAGCACGTGTCCTACACTATTGCCACCAACACCGCCGCACAAACTTTGATCGCGAACCGAAGAGGGAATATTTCACGACTTCCCACATGAGCCATACGGTATTCACGGGAAGACGGATCTTTCACAGCTCAGCGCTTCCCTGTGTAGAATTGGTTTTCCATTTCCGAGAAACTGGGGCAAGATTGATGTGTGTTCCACAGTACACCGCACAACGCCAGTAGAGCTGTTCGGGCACACAAGTATTCGCGGTCGTTCCTGCACCCGCGCACCCGCCGGCCTCACGCCGCTGTACCTGGTTGCATACCCTCCTCGTTCCCCATGCCCCCCTTCGATGCCCCTGCTGCTCTTGCTCCCGCTCCTGCTCGTGCTCGCGTGGTGCAATGGCCAAAATGTCCTGGAATTGCGAATATACCAGGGCACGTCCCAAATAATCCGCTCGCTTGTCGGACCCGAGGATGGGGAGGACGACGACGAAGATGAATTGTCTCTGTCCTGCGACTCCTGTGAGACGGCGGACGACCCACACCTAGAGGACCAGCTGTCCGCGTCGGCGACGGCCGACCAGGTTGAGGTAGGTCAGGCTAGTGCTAGAGTCAGGGCCAAGGGTTGGAGTGTACGTCGATGAGTCGCACACTCGTTCCGTTCGGGCATCGAGATATGGCTTCGAGTTTGCGGAAACCGTAAACTAATCCGGATGCAGAATCAGATGAATTGCAGACGAGCAATTCCCGTGCGGTACGACGATGATGTCCTCGTACCAATGGGCTAGAGCGTGCACCACAATATATACAGCCGTGCCTCTCTCATAGCACAGCATGCACCGCCATATTGCCAACATGCTGTTACGACTCGATGTCGCTCTTTTCCCTTTCACCTGTCAACCCCCGAGTGTGCCCCCTGTCCTCTTCCACTCCTGGCGACCCCCGCGAATGGTTCTGGCAGTACCCAACCGCGCAAGGATCCCTCGGAAAGCCCAGCGGAGGCATTGGAACCGCGAGGGCATTATCGGTGACGTCATTCCCGGGGTCTTCTCCAGGTGACGCGGGCGATGGGGTTGTGACGAATGCCGGGAAGAAGGAAGCCGCTGCTAGCGCCACGGGAAGCGAAAGCGCCGGCAAGAATCGAGAGATTTCCCCAACGACGCGGCATGTTGAAGGCAAACGGCTCAGGCTCGGGCGGCGTGGGTCTTTGCTGGGGCTGGACCGAGCGAAAGTCGACAACGAGGGCGAGGGGCTCGATGGCTGGAAGGTATGTGGTAGTGGTTGCCCGCGACACGTCTTTCCCGTGGCACTGGAGCCTCATGACACTACTTTTCAGGGCGGGCTTGGTTCCGCCGTCTTCGGAATAATAGTTATTTTTTTTGGTGGGAGTTGTCCTAACCTAAAGAAGTCATTTCGGGAAGCGCGACGGCGGCCGCTTTAACTGTCGAATTCTCCACTCGAGCCCCCCACGTCCCTCAAATAAGCATTTGTGCTGATCCTCACCGCAAGATTTCTTTTTGCCATGTCGTGTGTGCGACCTTCCAATACGATCCAAGCCGGGTTTTGCCGAGGACGGCAGCTTGTACTTTATCCACCAGGAGACAGGGGAAGTCAGGTGGACGTTTCCGGTAAGACAGGGCGGAGGATGGGTTTTTGTGGTCGAGAGGGAGGACGGAGAAGGAGCACGCACATTCTAACCCCAATTTCTCTTTGCCATGCACGCCAAGTACTTCGATGGAGTGGTGTTCGCGCATGTTTCTCCAAGGGAGGGAGAGATGATTGGCACATGGTGTCGAGGTTTGCCTGGAAACGTGGTTCAATTGCAGAATGTTTCAGGACGGCCCGTGGGAGGCGACGAAGTGGAGGCGGTTGGTAGATGTCGCATATTTCTGGGAGACTGGTGTCTTCGTCGGTTGAATTAGGCCAGAGAAACGCGCGGTGAAAAAAACAGTACAACGGAGAGGCACCGAGGGAGGGCACGCTTGAGAGGCAGAGTGTTCGAGGCGATTTCTCGGACGCCGTTGCGTAGAAAGGTTGCACCATCGGGTGATTCGACGTCGGGGTTGTGTAGGGGGGCTTCTGTCCTTGTCAACACCCTTGAAACAAACCTGCGCATGTTTCCTACGGAGAACTCGGAGGTGAGAAGAGGCCGTAAGAAGAGCTTCGCACCTCAACAAGAAAAGGTCAACATGTACAAAACCTGTAAGAGTCGCGGTGACCTGACCCGCTATTGTACAAACTGCTGGCCTTGTTGTGCGGTAGGTGCGGGCATGGGAGGTGAGGGCCAGACAGCTGGCCTTGCTCACTCCACGCGCTCCGTTGGAGGTAGGGAGGGGTGTCTGCCGCCTGCGAGAGACCTCAGAGATGAAGAAGAAACGCCTAGCGCACCGGTGAGACCTGCGAAAATAACCGCCAGGAGCTTGCCTGTGGGACAAACGAAGCGGGCTCACTTCTCCGCTACGGCCCATGCCCCAGTCGGTGTGAATTTGGTTGGTGTGTTCATTGTTACCAGCGTATGGTTCTAGGTTGGCTTCGGCAGCTTATCGAAATGGGTTGGCATAGGGCTGAAGAAAAAGAAAGCTAAAGGCGTGTAAATGCTCAGCGTGTGATGGGATGGATTGTTCTATCGGGAGGGGTACAACAACATCGAGTTGGCCTAAACATTTCTTGGGATAACCTCTCTCGGGCAGTGACGTCCTTCAATGCAACACGATGTCGTACGCAGTTCGCAGTACGACGGCGGGGGATGCTACGGGAGCATTTGTCCCCCCAAAACGTATCGCCAAACGACAGTACCAATATTCTAGCCTTAAGGAACCCTCGTTGTTGCAACATACTTTCACGTACGTATCAAGTCTCCTGTCACCAACCCCGGAATTACACTCGATTTATTTGGCACCCACTACATAATATTTTCCCAAATAAATCGTACAGATGGAAGGTGGAACAGATTCTAGCACGGGAGGCCCTTCGTCGAGAAAAAGATCCTACCCCCGCCGAGGCGGCGCAGGATGCCATGGAGAGCATTATCACCGCGATCGAGGTATGTATGCGATGCTGAAAAGCCACACCCAAACCGAATGGAGTGAAAACGCGTTCGCGTTGAATGGAGGCAAAACTAGCGTTCTCGTACACGCGTTGGTGCCAAGCATCGCTGCATCAGCTGACGCCAATCCGCATCAATTCGTACCTGTCCACGAACATCAAGAGGCTTTCTCGCCTCTACTGAATACGTCTGGCTATGATAACCCCAGGATATGGCCTCGGTTTCGTAGGGAGCGGTAATACGTCATATGAACGCTGCAAATCTCCGTTCAGCTTCGACGGGTGCAATGCTCGAACCATGCCACTCTTTCCACCACAAGCGAACCATTTCAAACTGCAAGGCTTCGTAGTGGAAACTCGTGTAGTATCATCCTCCATCACATCTGGAGGCTTCCGACCCCCTTGCACCCAACACGTCACCTCTGAGTGACATTGTCGAACGCACCCCGAAACCTGACAATCTTTATAAGACAGAGACGGGAGGATAAAAAGCGGCGGCGTCAGGAGCACAACATCCGCGCGTTGGAGCGGGCGCGGTGGCACCCTTCAACTTCGGGTTACCTGATGCAGAGGCTCGCGGTTTCAGCATCGACAACAGCCATTGCCGCTGCGCGGTAAGCGTTGAACGCTTACCTGTATATGTTCCGGGGTGTATGGACGACGAAAATTTATCCCTGCAAACACTCGCCGGGACCACAACTAACCGGAGGGTGTCGTACCTTCCACTCTGTGAAACCGCATCGCTGGTGATGAGGTTGATTCTCACGTTGGAGTAGAGCGTGAGTTCGGGGGGGCAAGTGGCACCCGGTGACAGCAAGCAGCACAAGACTAGACCTTATTTTACCCTTTTCAACCTTCGTGATCTACTGACGGGCTGGCGCATCACTACTTCAGAGCGAACGAACTGGAGGAAGGACCTGAAGGGAAGATGATACTCACGGACGCGGATTTTCTGGATATGAATCTAACGCAGGTAGGCAGAACAAAGAACAGACGGCAGGCAACGGATGTGAGGTACCCGTTGTGCAGCGTCTAGGCGCCAAAATAAGAGGCCATGAACAAAAGTTTCACCAATACGATCAATCGTGTTGGTCGCGGTTGTCTTCGAGCGACGTCGTCGGCAGGGATAAAAATATTGCCACACGTAGAAAGCAAGGGTAAGGCTTTGGTCGTGTTTACCTTGCGCCGAGCACTTATGAGCACAACCCAGAACACCAATTGCTCTGCCAACACTGCCGTAGGGATGCACACCGAGCATGGTATGAGTGCCATGTGTCGTAGAACCGGGAAGCGATAGTTTTGGCGTTCGATAGGACGGTAGTGTTTCGCAACAATTCATCTTGTACTGGCAGCGACATTACACACATTTGCCTTCTACACCACCTCATGTAGGCTTCTCTCCTAAACAACAGCATCATGAGCAGTTGCGATAGGTTTTGATTGACCAGATCTCGCGTGTAGCACCTACCACGACATCCCTGTGCAACAGCTGAAACGACACGTGCATGTATCCTTAGAGACTGAGGCCTGCCAACACTGCCTCTGTCAGAAATATTGTGTCCTTACACCCACCTCCGTTGCCCAACGATACCCCAAATGATCGCCCAACTGCTACAGCACCAGGCATTCTTGCTTGATCTGCCCGGCATCCCTTATGACGCTTTCAGCGGACAACTTGGCCGCGTGCGTGCATCCTATTGATTCATCCAGCCCCTCACGAACCGCGTTCCTTAGGGCGGGAGTATGATCGCTCGGGGCCAACACGTTGTTGTCCAAGATCCGCCGGCAACAAAGACGGGAACACCATCAAATCGTAGACGCGAGGCAAGGAAAGCGTACCGGTTGAAGAGAATGATGACACACCAGAGGTTGTGCCCGAACGTACGATGCTGTCGGAAGAGGAGTGGGGCATGAATTACTCCACGGCAAACGTCGCTAGTTTGGACATAAACCCTACCCCCTCAGCGTCATCTGGTGATTTCTGAAGCACCCCGCATGAAAGGCACAACCCCAAAAGGTGTACGCGTACAAACCAACAGGAAATGTTGAAACTTCAACACTCTTCCCACAGCACACGTTTTCCGTATGCTAAAGCACCTGAGCCAACCACTTTTGTCTCGCACGCCCCTCTGGTAAACCATTTCGGGCCCTGTTTAGGGAAGGGGCCTCGCGACCCCGGTACACTTTAACCTGCCCACCAAACTTTTTCAGCCGCGCACGAAGGGGGCGAGGTTACCAGCCGCCCCGAGCCTTCCGACCCTACCTTCTCTTCGAGCGCTGGCCGGAGTTCGGTCGCTGGGCGATCTCAAGCGCGAACTGACAGCGCTCGGAACAGCCACTCGCACCGCCACGGCCACACCAGCGAATCAGGAGCAGGCGATGACCACGGAAGGCGGTGGCACTGTTGGCGGAAATGCCCTCTCGTCCATGAAGACTCGGGCATGGAAGAGAAAGGAGAAGGCCACCGTAGCCGAATCAGCAGACACAGCCAGCAAGGCTAAGGGAAAAGCTTTGGCTGACGGAGGTACGCCGGTGCCCGCAACAGCAGTGGCAGTGCGCACGGAAAATGACGAAACTTCGACAGCACTAGGACGGCAAGACAGCGTCGCGGCGCCGGCACCCGCCGACTCCCCTCCCACGAGAAACGCCGAGTCTCGTGCTGAGCACGATGGGGCGACCGCGGCCACCGGGAAGAGATCAAGGGACGACCACAACAAACCCAGCAACGACCGCGGCGACAGCGGCAGCAGCAGCACCAGCAACATCGCCAAGGGCGCTTTCGCCTCAACAAAAGCACCGTCGGCAGCGACAACAGCTGTCAGACCGGCGAGTGTACCGAACGGCGGGGCCAAGGATTCCAAGGGGCAAGCCGGGACGGGGAACGAGGAGGAGGAATCTCGACAACAGTACAAAAAGGGCCCGCCAAGCCCTCGCGTGCTGACGGCCGTTGCGCCCCTCGACGAGCAAGTGCGGGGATTTGGGGTGAGAACAGGCTCATTCCACAGAATCTCAGGAACATGTGTGTGGCAAAACAACCCGAGCTTATTGCCGGAATTCCCAATGAAGCACGTACCCGGCCTCACTACGCTCTGGTTCAGGCACTACGGCAGTATTCCTGAAACTGGACGTTACCAACGAAATCTGTCAGCATGATTTTCTCCTGTGATTGCAATGAATATGAGGTTTGTGATGAACTTGTACCTTGTTGGGCGACCAAGTCAACGGACGGTGTTACCCTTTTCGTCATACACTATTCAGAAGTGTAAAAAATGCTAACAGAGAACACCCGACATCAAGAAGCGACCTGATGCGTCGTTTTATTTGAATAGGCCAAGCTAGCGCTCAAGATCGAGACCGGAGATCTTGACCCAAAGCGCGCGGGCGATGCCGTGGCAGCGATGGCGAAAAAGAGGTTGGCTGCGGCGGGGAAGGCCATGGGCCTCCCAAACAAGGTCGCCACTACGACAAAGGTAACCGTTTGCAAACCAGGATGCATTGATTGGGTGACTCCCCCGTGGGGATCCGGCTGGGTTCTCGACTGGTGTTCCCTGTAGACCAAGGGTACGTTATCCAAGAGACGGCAATAAAACGGGGCAAGGTTGCACCAAGGGCCCCCATGATTCAATGCTGAGAGGGCTTACGTTGGAAGTAATATGCTGGGGGGGGGGCGTCCAGCTTTTGCTTGCGCTATCCCCCGGCCCATTGAGCTTTGAAAGTAATCAAAACATTAGCACAGACGGAAAGCGCCAATGAAGCGAGTCTCCTCGCTTTGGTGATTCTGCTTCAATTCTTGGTTTCCTCCAGCAACAATTCTTCGGTGAACGCCCGTCGTGTTTATTGACGGCTATCGAGTCGTGGGTCCATCGCTCACTCTTTTCAAAAGTCCTCGTGGCGTTAATACCGTTCTCTTCCAATACTCGGTAGGTGGTCAATTCTGCACTACCCCTCACGTTTTTGTCGGCACCAGCATCGTCGCACTGCATCCTTACCCCGACTTTACGTCAAAGACTTTTCTGTTCCTTCGCCCACGCACCCTTTTTTGCACTATAATAGGTGCCTGAGAAGCCCGGCAGAGTCCTCAGGCCCCAGCCGCCCCCGCCAGACGTGTCTACCATAACTATTGAGTTAGCTTGCACGCCGCCTCCGTTCAATCTTCTGACCACGGTCAAAGTAGAGGTAAGAGACAAATTTCTGCTTGAGAGGTTGACGCTCGTGGAGCATTCTCCCCGCAACGGCACGTCGGCAGGGAACGCCAGAAATGGTACCATGTTTTCGGTTTGTAGGTGTCCGAGATGAGTACGATGAGACTCAACAATCTGTCTGCACGTCCTCGCTGCTGAATGCCGTGACCTAAAGGACCCGGCCACCGGCAAGAAGTGCGACCGCGAGGAGTTGACCTCGGTACTACGAGACGCCTGGGAGGGCATGCTGGTGCGGGATATCGCCATGGCGGGAGGAGTCGACCCTCAGCAGGTAAAAAGAAGAGCGTATTTGGAGGAAATGCACAAGCGTTGGTGATTACTCACGTTACCGTCGGCATGGCATGGCTTCCAGGATGTTGGGCCGCAGCAAACCTTTCTTAGGTAAAACTGCGCGTCAGACGCGCAATTGGAAGGCTGTCCATGTTCTCGGGCATTGGGAGCTTCGAGAGAGCAACGCGATGCGGTGCTGAGCTCAGAGAACATCCGGCCTGTGACTCACGCGCGGTCTGGAAAGAACTGCGAATACATGCAATATATTGTCATCGCTGTTGCGCAGTTGACGTTTTTTGCGTACAGTAGAAGGTACGGGCCGCTCCTCCTACATCCAGCGCCTTGGGTGCCTATGGAACTGTTCCTTTGAATTTGTATATAATCCAGCTTTTGACGACGCCCCGCTAGCAGCAGCGGAGAGGTTTCATCCATCGGTTATTGAAACCTTCAAAACGGTCTTGATGTGCCAAGATTTTCAGTTGCCTCACGTTGCACCTCACGTGTAAGTATTAATCGTTGTCATAGTCGACGCTATTATTAACCTAACGCCAATAGCTCGCAGGGGGTAGATCTCCCCCTGCACCAAAAGTGCCCGCATGGACTGTAGTTTCCGCGAAGACGTACACACCGCACAACATGGCCGAGCCTATCACAAATGACATCGCTTAGCTCGGGGCCACATGAGCCGATTTATTGAAGACTCAGCCCTCAAATTGGAAATCATTAAGAGCTCTCAGCTGTTTGGAAGTACCTCTCTATGCGTTTTTTTCAAAACTGACGGTAAGTTCCGAACAAGACGACCGTCGTTCATCCCTTCTTACGTTGTCCATCTCCGCTTGTCAGGTTATAGTTGAGGAAGTCCGTCACCGGCGGGTAAGCACAGCTAACGCTTCAGCAGACGCATCGCCTTTTCGGCCGGATCGACGAGACGAGACTTTCCGCCGTTGTGCTGGAACAGAGCACGCGGCGGCGGGAATGGCAACGACAACAAGAAGCCCTGCCCCCGCTCGGGCTGAGGGCCTTGTCGCGCCCTTTCCTACTTCAGGACAGCGGCAGGAGGAACCGCTTGGAAGCAAAACCGAACGACTGCTGGCACCGGAGAGTTGTTCTCTCCCACAGGCGGGTCTACGTGCAACCATGACCAGGCGCTTGCGTCCTCCTGTCGCGAAGAAACGAAGACTGGGCAGGGGCTGGGCTGGCCGTGGCGGCAGCGGCGTTGGCGATCACGGCAAAGAGCAAGCCAGCCTCCTCACTGATCTTAACGGGGAACTCTCGCGCGCTTCGCCGCAACTTGGCGAAGTAGATCGGCGCGCGTTCACGGCTCCGAGCTTGGGCTCCCCTTCCTTGGGGGTAGATGAGGTGGTGGGGGCATCGGGGACACCGCGAGAGCCGGTGGCGGGGTCGTCCGGGCCACAAAAGATGCTGCTGCCGCGCATTGCTAGCAGTAACGGGTTTTCGTCGGACGGCGCGTGGAATTCCACGGGGCAGGGGACAGGGGACACGCCGTTTCGCAGGAGAGGCGCCGTTGTCAACGGCTCAGCCCCGTGGAAAGGGATGAATTTTGCAGATATGAACGTGGCGGATGACCATGTGAGTCGGCGTCCAAAGGCGGATGCGCCATTATATTGCTGGTTTCACACGCGGAAAAGGGAGAGGTGAAAAGTGTTGTGTGCATCCAACGGATACATCCCGCGCCGCCACCTGGGTCCGTACCGAGTTTGGCTTGTCTTCCTTTCTGTGGCAAAACTGTACCTTGAACACATCGTCTCCCGTGTTAGATGCTTTATCTATTGTGTGCGACGGAAAGGCTTCTCTCCGCACCAGGGCGAACACCGCAAACGTAACGTGGGTTTGGGTATATTTGTCATGACTTTTGACGCGGCTATCAGAGCAACACCCGGGTCTATTATCCTTTCGAAACACTAGAACACAGCGTCCTGAGCCCCACCCATGAACGTTTCAAGCTCAACTCTAGAGTAAACCAAAGGAAAGGACAAGTTTCGGCGTTGCGCCCGTGGCTGAGCGACGACCTGGTCTGCCAAGACCGAATGTGCCCTTAATGCGGAGAACCATAAGGTTCAAATTATTTTGTGACACCACGCCATGTAGATTGGTGGTAAAAGTTCTTGCTAGAAGGCCTTCCCCGCTTGCTGCATCCGAGAGAATCAACGCCATCGAGCATCGTTTGGGGATCCATTTTGCTTTTGCACAAAATCGGCGAAAAAATCTTGAAAAAGTATCGCACGGACGGCCTTTCAGAGGACAAGGAGAATTCGGTCGGCCTCTTTTCATCCTCAGATTCATCTGAGGTAGACCTTGGAAAGCAACCATGTTCACAGTATCGTCCTTCTATTCGGTGAAATATACTATGCATACAACAGGCGGTTGGGATCGGGGCCGGAAATCGAGGCGATTTCGGCATCCTCGGTCGTATCCAGCAAGGGGGCGGCCGCTTTGTCGGAAGCTTGGGGCACATGCAGGAGATGTTTGAGCCGGTTGACGAAGGACGAACTCAAGACCCTGAGTGAGCACCAAACGGTTTTGGGGTAAGGGGTCGGGGCTGGACAACAACGCGGTGGAACTGATGGTCTTTCAATCCACCCAACAGCCACAACAAAACACAGCAACAACATTCTCGTGACCGTAGTGTGAAGGTTGGACCTGTTCACACGGTCGAATGGGTCTCTATAAGCATGCTCGTGGATCACCTCACGTTCAGCTGGTGTTGGTGTTGGTGTGATAGTTCTTAGTGTTTTTGTGATGATAAGAGTGTTGATCTTGTTGTTGTCGATTTTGTTCATGATGATGGTGTGTCATGGTGGTGTCGGTGATGTTTCGCAGGGTGCAGGTGGCGATTCAGGAAGCCGCCAGGCTTCGGAGCAACACGACATGGCAGGCAAAAGATGATCTGATGAAGGGTAGGTGGTTGCTCGCCCGTCACGCGCTCCGCTCCTCGCAGCAGCAAAGAATGGTTCACTCCGCGAATGACGCAGTATAGTGTTGGCACATCTGCCCGATCTTTCGAACCTTTTCGGTGGACGGGCGGATAGTTCTACATTCCTCTCTGGACACTTTGGAAAGGACGAAACAAATCAAAGTCTCATGGTAATGTTTAGTGAAGAATTACGTAATAATATTTACTTTCGAACGTGAGACTTAGAAACATCGGGGTACCAACATCGAAAACGGTTCGGGCTTCGGACCCCCAAACGCCCGCCCCCCCCGCCTCTCTGTGGTAAATCAAGCCGATCACTTCGTGAGCTCAGCAAGCAGGTTACCGATTTTTTTTTGCCTCTGTATTTTGTATTTGCGGTAACGATATTTGTAGTCGAGTAGACTATGTTGTGCGGGGTCGAGAACCCTCACTCCGCGCAAGGGGGGGTTTCCCCCGCCGCCCCTCCCGGTGTTTACCATCGGGGTTGGGTTTTCGTCGCTTGGCAACGACGTTGTAAAACAAGCCGCCCCCCCCCGGTGTTTGCCATCGGGGTTGTGTTTTCGTCGCTTGGCAACGACGTTGTAAAACAAGCCGCCCCCCCCGGTGTTTGCCATCGGGATTGGGTTTTCGTCGCTTGGCAACGACGTTGTAAAACAAGCCAATTCACTTCGTGAACTCGGCAACCAGGTTACCGTTTTTTTTTTTTTCCTCCGTTTATTTTTTTTGGGCGGTAACCATAATGATGGTTGAGTAGATCATGTTGTGCGGGGTGAACCCTCACTCCGCGCAAGGGGGATGATCGCACCACGTTGTGTTGAAATGGTCAAGCACCCTCGAGGCAGTTACACAGTGCTTACAACTGTCTCTGGAAGTGAAAGCACCAGAAAATAAATTAATTCATACGCAGCTGTCATCCGTACGCAAGGAAGTAAGCACAAGATGCCGAACACCCTTAGCAGGATGCAGCGCACCCTTCATGCGACTCGCCGAATATCTCACGGCGCTTCGCGCTTGGTGATGTGAGAGCCTGGTCCGGTGAGAACCCGGCGTGCTCCGTCCCGGCTTTGTAGGGATGCGAGGTCAATGGTCTAACGACTACGGCATGCACGACCATGAGTACACCCCCCCTCGCCCCCCATCTAAACTTGAGTGGGTTGGCGCTGTGGCAAAGCGCTGTAAAACACGCCACCCCAAATATAGCCCCCCATAGTATGCGCTACCAAAACGCGTGACGCATGGATGCGTGGAGTGAGGATTGCTTACGGAAACCTCACAGGTTGAGTGATGTAGGAGATTGCCGGACACATAGACGTGTTGAGTGATTATAGCTGTGTACTGAAACCCCACGGGTTGAGCGAGGTTTGAGATTGCCAGGACATAGACGGGTTGCGTGGGGATAGCTGCTGGAACCCCACGGGTTGAGTGATGTTGGAGTGCCGGACACATAGACGCGTTGAATGAGGATAGACACATATTGAACCTCACAGGTTGTTTGTATTGGAGATTGCGAGACACCTAGACGTGTTGAGTGAGGATAGCTGCATACTGAAACCTCACAGATGCATTGGTTTTTGAGTTTGCCGGACACATAGACGCGCTGAGTGGGGAAAGCAACATACTGAAACCTCACGAGTTGAGTGATGTTGGATAGTGCCGGACACATAGACGCTTTGAATGAGGAAAGACACATACTGAAACCTCACAGGAGATTTCTATTGGAGGTTGCCGGACACATAGACGTGTTGAGTGGAGATAACTACATACTGGAACTTCACGGATTGGTTTTTGAGTTTGCCAGGCACATAGTCGCGCTGCGTGGGGATGGCTACATACTGAAACCTCACGAGTCGAGTGACGTTGGATAATGCCGGACACATAGACGATTTGAGTGAGGAAAGACACATACTGAAACCTCACAGGTGATTTGTATTGGAGATTGCCGGACACATAGACGTGTTGAGTGAGGATAGCTGCATACTGAAACCTCACAGATGGATTGGTTTTTGCGTTTGCCAGACACATAGACGCTTTGAGTGGGGATAGCTACATACTGAAACCTCACGAGTTGAGTGATGTTGGATAGGGCCGAACACATCGACGATTTGAGTGAGGTAAGACACATACCGGAACCTCACAGGT
>CACKRE030002818.1:31693-60785 GCA_902602495.3 Ectocarpus sp. CCAP 1310/34 | reverse complement strand
CCCCCCCCCCCCCCCCCTGCCAATCTGTCTTATTAAGTGTGTAGCACCCAAAATTTGGTGCACCTCCACCCCAACTGCTGCTGTTTGTTCCACCCGTGTAGCGATGAGCAGAAGGGAACGCATACCTACGTTTCGAGAGCTAAAGCTTGCGGGAAGGGTGGAGCGTGCAAGGGCTTTGTTTGGCCCCGGAGGATATCTCTACCCCCCTTCAACCACGCCGACAATGGACGTGACCCCTGCCGCTGCCCTCGCTATTGGTGCACATCGGCAGCATTCGGGTGTTGTGGGGGAAGAGGAGGAGAAGGAGAAGGAGCAGGAGGAGGAGGAGGAGCAGGAGGAGCAGGAGGGAGCAGAGGAGATAGGGAAAGGTAACAAAAATCCACAGAGATCGAACGTTCCATCGAAAAGCCCCGCTTCTGCAGCTGTCAAGGATTCAGAAGAAGGTGTCGGAGGCGGCGCAAGAGCAAGAGAAGGGTCGAAGTCGACAGCGGAAGAGAGTTCGACGGCTTCCCTTGACGCACAGCTGCCCAAACCAGCTCCACCGCCGCCGAAAGACTCGAAAACACGCCGCCGGGACGGGGATGATCGGGATGAATTAGTGTCAGCCAGTGAGCCATCCCGGAACGAAGTTGACCGTGGCACGAGCACGGCTGCTGGCTTCCGTGTCCCAACGGAAAGAGATGGAGGGCGTCACCGAGCGACAGCAAAACCCGAACCACGCGGGTTGATGGATGAGAAGACAAGGCAGGGTAGCACCGGGCAGGGTCAACGTCGAAGGGGAAAATCCGGTGGCGGAGGGGGTGCAGTGACAACGGTGACCCTGACGATTGTCGGTGGGAGGCCGGCGGGCCGAGGGTTCACCAACCTGGAGCAAAGCGGAAAGGTGGGAGGGGCAGTCCGCACTTCGAAAGCTTGTTCGGATCCCCACAATAACGTGTTGTTCTTGATTACTCTGCGGGTTTTCCTCCCTAGCCAGAACTATTAACCTCGTTTTTCTCACCCCAAAGTCGATGCCACAGAGTTGACCCTGCAGGGGACAGTTTCTCGTGTACTGCTAAGAATCGCTGTCGCCGGAAGGGCCCGGCCGGCCCCCCATCGTTTCCGATTGTATCAGTTTGACGCACACCACGGCCTCTGCGTGCGCCTGGTGTTTGCACTTCGGTCGGGCAGACACCTTCTGAAACGGTCGCCAGGTCTATCGCCCTCCAGGCTGCGAAAGAAGGCAGTGAACTTTTAAGCGGTGGGTTGACGCATACCGTGACGAGCGCTCGCTGGTGCCCGGCAAGCCGCTGCCGCTTGTTGAGTACTTGGGAGGTAAGCGCTGTTTGTCAAGTGCCGACAACAAAGATTGTGGTATTGAACTTTGAGCTCATGCTGAATTTGCCGGGAGTTCGAACTGCGTCCTCTCCCGAATAAGTGGTTGGAAATCTTGGGTCTGCCCAAGCCCTCCTGAAAGGAACAACTGATTTGATTGTTGTCTTCATGAAATGATTGGACCAAAGCGATGTCAACAACGTAGGAAATACAACTCAGGCCAAGCCGCCGAAACAAGCCATCAACAACGCCGGAAGCATCCTTCGTGCGGCGCCAAACACAGTTGAAGAAGGCCCCCAGAACTGACATGCTACGGAGTGCAAAGCTTCCATGACCCTTCCTCGCTCTCCCGTTGCTGCCCATCGGTTCGGGTGTGTGTCGGTCGTGATGTCCGTGGTTGGCATGTTCCCTTTGCACCATTCTCATTTGCTGATACGCCTCAAAACGAACCCGATATGCCAATTAGGGTTACTGGTGCCACAGCATATCTCCGGTTTTCTTCGGCCGAAGCGTTCTCGGCCGGCGCATTACGAAGGACATGGCCCGCCGTCGTCAGGAAGAAGAGGTCGCAACAGCACAGCTCGCCGCAACTCCTTCTGACCCTGCCGTGTCTACTGCCGTTAACACAAGTGGGTGTAAGTGGGGGGCGGTGAACCCCAAGGGAAGCACCACCGCTAAGTGTTGTCGCAAAGACGGCGGTTTTGATGTGGAAGGAATGCCATCACGAAAGTATGTTGTGCTCTACGGGATAGCCTCACGGATCGTTCTGCACGATAGCTACTTTCTGCTCACTCTCTGTTGTCGATACACTCTTGCGGCTTCGCTGTCCAGGCGAGAGTGGGGAAGGACACGAAACTCCCGACGGGACGGCCGTATCCCCCCGACCGACGTCCTCAACCAGCGTCAACACCAACCAGAGACTGATGACTCCGAACGAGCGACTCGAGTTAGCGGAGAAGAACTATCAGGCGCGCAAAGTGTTCGTTCATGAGAAACCGCAACGTACTGTGACGTACCGAGGAAACGGGAGAGGACGACCCTTCACCCGTGCAGTAAAGCACAACAACAGAGTGCTCCCATACAACGCTCCCTCGTGCTCCTCCAAAGACGCACCAAGAAAAATTGGCAGCGTGGGCAAATGCCGTGCAGTGATGTACCACAATCAATCACTGTATGGGAGAGTATCTTGTCCACCAGGAACCACATATAATTTTGAGGTAAATATGCCTGCTGGGAAAAAAACTCACCACATTCGCGCGCTCAGCTACATTTTTCAAGACCAATGCCGTTTCGCTGACGTCTCAGGCGCTAATATCGGAAGGTCTTGCGGACGGTATGCGAATGAACAAGAAGCAACACCAAGCGTTGTTGATCCGAAACCGAGCGATTAAACAGGCAAGCGTCGGAGTTGAGTTGGTTCGTACTTACCGTTGTTGTTGTGGTTGGTTTTGTGGATGTTGTTGCGGTTGCGGTTGCGTTGCGATGTATCACCGAGACCCACCATCACAGGCCGTCCTTTCTGCGATGGTGGCTGCTTATGAGCCCACCCGTCACTTCCAATGGAGTTATTCGCCAATCTCTGTTTGACCACTGACGAGCTTGCCGTCAAATCTGTCTACATCGAACGACCAACCAACCGGCCGCAGCTGCTGCTTCGACGCAAGATCAAGGCGAAGCGAAATGGCGGCGGAATGGCCAGGGCTCGACCCTTTTACCGACGAATACCTTTGGACGAGGTTTGTTATTGAGATTAGTAATCGTCCGGCTGTGTTGTCGCGTTTGCAAGCACGTCCTCCTTTTAGACGGGTGTTTTGCGAGGAGAGCGTTGGTACCTGAAGCCCGTCTAGCGTTCGAGCGTGCTGTGCTCATTTTTACCGTTTGACAACGGCGGTTCGTGTGCAGATTTTCCACCACACAGTCGGGTTAGCCTGCGACAATGGAGATTCCTTTTCTTGCCTGATAATGTGCAGAACCGGAGGAAGAGGTAGTACTCCGTAAAAGCTAGAACAGCAAAAGGCAAGGCAAAAACATGCACATGGTACGGAAGTCAATGAAAGGTGTGCCATCAGCAAGTGCACAACGCTTCATACCTACGTAAGAAGATCCGAGCGCATTTTGGGTTGGTCGCTTGCTGGAAAAAGTAATGTTATGCAAAGTCTACGGTACTTCTGTTAAGGTCCTCTCGGGGTCTTGGGAAGGCCAAACATCTCGCGACGATGGTCAAATTCTAAAAACATATGTACGTAAATGGAGGGAACGTTTTTGCACAGACGTGCTTATCCCCGAATGTAGTAGACAAGTACTTTTGTGACCAACAAATAAATGTGTCCGTCAATCGAGTCCCACGTCGGACGACGGGTGAATAATTCCTCAACTCTAAGGCCCAAACTACAGAAGTGTAAGCGGAAAGTTATCACACCTAGATCGAGGGACAGGATGCCCATGAAACATATTTGTGCAAACGATGTTGGAGACCTCGGCGTCCGACTTCACAACTCACTCACACTGTAACCACAACGTCGAGCGAGCAAGAAACACGCGCATGCAGCCCACAACACTGTTTCCTCGCGGAATTGTTGGGCATAGTCTACACACATGGCGCACCGCCACATTTCAGAGCGAGAAGTGAAAAGATACGATTCACCTGTTGAAAATGGAGGTGCTTCGCTTCAAAACAGTTTATCACGTCTCGATTCCCTACCCCGCTACTTTTCTTTATCCCTCAGGTTGAGGGATGGAAGAAGGAAATCGAGGACGAAGAGCAGTTACTCCGTGCACAGAGACGCGCAGATAATGAGAAGCGTCGAAAGGAACGGGCCGAAGACTCCTTGAAGAGGGGCGAGAGGTATGTCGCAACAGGTGCTTTGCTCGCGCCTGGGAACCTTACAGTAAACCCAACACCGACGTTCGGGGAACCGTTACCGTAGGGTGTTGCGGTGGCCATGAACCTTGTTACGTTGTGAGGCTCCAAGCGATCGACTACTGTAGCTCGGTCAAACGTGCAGCACGATCTATTCGGAACGCAAGAAGTGCAAGATACGGTGGCACTCACGCTCAGCATACCTGTGCCCGGAATCGCGTCGTTGTTAGGGAAAGCTTTACACTGTTGTTGTTGTTGTTCTTGTATCCACAGAAAAAATCGTTCTTTGGTCTCTACTCAGTACCTTGGAAAATACTTACCGGTCCAATTGACCCGGGCGCCTTCCGGTGACACGCGCCATGAATGAAACCAACAAACATAGAGATTGTTTTCGTGGCGGTTCGTGTTGAAGGCTTTCGAGGACCAAGTCGATGATACCATGTTTTTTCGACCGAGTGTTTTGCTTTCTTACTGCCCGCGTGGGATGAGAGTTTCGGCCTGCCACCAGGCCAGATTGTCCCAATGCCTCGGGTGACAATATGCGTGCGTATTCTGTCGTCGCCTCTCTGTTAGGAATCAATTGAAGGCTTGGCTGATTCGCCACCTGGTCGCGAGCAACGAAGGCGACGGAGACCTTACGGCTAAGGCCATCGCGACTGAGGGGTTCGGCAACGATCTAGCGCTGTCTGGTGGCTACGCTGGAAAGGGCGCTCAGGGGCGAGAGTCTTCCATATCGGGCCAGGTACGTACGCCAAAGTCAACCAAATCCTATGCTTGTATTGGCGAAACGCCGAAAAACAACTTACTAGAAGCAAGCGCTCTGACGAAACGTATATTAAGCTATCGTTAAGGACTGCCGATTTCGAATTTCGTAACCTCGTTTCAGTCGCCGTTCCTGATGCCTATTTATCAAACGCATCTACAGATTATGCCCGATCCGGGGTGGAATACAAAGGTCCTCTATGGGGTATACGATTCGGAGAAAGCCTTGTTTCTTGCGCCAAAGGGATTCACTACAATAAACGTTTCGCTCCAGCAAACCTAGAGTTTTGTCGCAGTGATGGGCACGGAACTCAACACTTGTTTGCTGAGACTCGCTTACACATTATCGTTGGAGGGTGCAAGGGTTTCCAGCTGGACCACCGACTCGATCGGCTCGAGGGTAGAGTCTATACTTTTACCTAGTTCCAAACACGTAGTCTTGGAGACTGCCCATCGTTTACGTTGGACGATCACGGTGGGTCTGACCATGGAGACCATATGGTTATCGCAATCGGTTCTCCGCACTAACAATTCTAGAAAGGAACACTTGTTTGTGGTATTTCCATCTGAACATGCAGGTCCTCGAGCTCGCCCCCAGACTTACGCTCCCACATGCACGCCGTGAACGAAACAAATATGCACCTACCACGTAAGTCTTCTCCCATTTGGCCTTGTTTACTCTGCTTTCCGTCCTTCGTCGTAAACTTGGCCGCGACGAATCCCTTCGTTGCAGAACATGCGCCCAGGCGGGCGCTTTGCCTACGGGCAGGAGGCTTCCGCCGAGGAGATAGAGAAGAAGGACCTCATAATCAAGGCGCAGCGTCGATTCGAAAAAGAGACGGAAGCGCTCCTCCGGTACGAAGCCCTGCTTCGTGGAGTTGACAAGTTATCCTCAAGTCGCGGAACCTCTTTGTGAAGCACACCGCTCCGTGTCCGCATTTCCGCCTAGCCTGACTGCTTGGCTGGTGAGCGCTTTGGAACGCTTCGCAAGAACTCACGAGCAGTCAACACCGCTATTCGCGCTGTACCTCGCGCGTCGCGTACGAAAGAGGAGCGCGATACGCATACGTGACATCTGCGCTTGCCCCCCCCCCCATATACACCATATTACGTCCTCCGGAGATGAACACCCATGGCTGCGTGGCCTGACAGGTTCACTCCTTGGTGTCTCTCATTTCATAAGCATACGACTCCGTAAACACTAATCTTCGATTGAGTGTTCGACAGGCATCTCTCTCAGGTTCTCTCGTTCGGGGGCCCCATGCTGCTGTGGCCTTTTTCACCACACCCTAACAAGACGACATGGCAATTCGACGATTATTCACCAAACAACTACTGCTCCAACAAAACCTGCACTTCTGTTTTCAGAGGGGTCTTCCGGTCAGCCCTTGCTCGTACCCCGAAGCCTTCGACGGCGGGTAGTTCTACGTCCAACCCCGCGCCGAGTCTCGAGTTGCTCGATGAGGCTGGAACACGGCGCACTTCCTCTTCTTCCTCCTCGCGCGGTGCGCCTCGTCCTATTGGTCGAACCAAAACCGTGGGTGCTAAAGTCGGAGCCGACACAGCGTGTGCCCCTGGGGGCGTTGTTGGTGTTGGTGATGGTGCCACCAGTCAAGAGTCGAGAGCAGGAGTTTCCCACGAGGGAAATGACGACGGCAACACTGCTGCTGCACCACCCGCGACTACGCCCGCCGCAGCTGCCGTTTCGCCCGCGGAGCAGGGAGATCCATCGGCTGCCGCAGAAGATTTAGAACAATCCGTCCCAGACAAGGAATTGGAAGGTCGAGGTACAGCAGAGATAAAGGTGCAAGGAGAGGGCCGTGTGCTAGGGGCGAAGGACGCCAACGAGAGGACGACGGAATCCAGACAGAAGGAGGAAACGCGTCGAGAATTGTTTCGTCAGGACAAGCATGCTGTCGGCGTCGCGTCGGTGCCGAGGGTAGAGGTGCTACGCATGCTCCGGAAGCAGGGGCATCTTAGGCAAAAGGCCATGGCATCCGACGCCTTACGGCCAATTCTCATCGACCAGCACTTTACAAAGGTGCTCTTGTGGAACTTCTCTAGCTCGAAACCTGTTGGTTGTTTCCATTTGCCCGAGACTCAGCACACAACATGTTTACCTGCAATATCCGTGGTACTGTCTTTTACCATTCGCGTAAAGTAACACGTGGATAATCGAAACGATGCCGACAACAAGAACGTCTGATTCATTTGTATGATAACGCAATATTCTGAAACAAACGCTTTTCGGCCACAAGAAAAGGGGGCGCGCGCAGCTACCCACCGCCACGAGAAAAAGCGTTGCGTTCTGCGATTTGGTTCTATCGTCGAATACAACTAAATATCGCTTCCTCCGGGTGTGTTCCGGCAACTATTCTGGCGGCAAAACACTGTGTTATAGGACGCGAGGCTGCCAACAACGTTCAAGACGTAACGTCGTTGCATTTCAAGGCCGTATTGCGGACTCGTCCTTTTTTGTGGGAGGGTATGCAACAGAAGATTCGTACTATTGCGGCAGCAACCAAGCTCGTCGTTCCCAGTTTCAAAGTGTGTTTGTGTTGAGTCTAGGTTGCTGCCGCCTTCGGCAGTCCCGTTGAACGATACTAGCGACTGTTCACCCGATGCGGGATCGGTAGAGGCGCTCCCCGCACCGCCGCAGACGGTCCTTTCACGCACTCTCAACACCGGTCTCGCAGGAAAGCGCGAGAGTGCTCTACCTGTGTATCTACCGCCAACTCATCTCCACCGTCTGGTCTGCTAGTCCGCCTGGTCTTGGCAAAACTCTCGTGTGGCTATACAGGTCCTCCAACGGGCAAGCCGCGTGTCAGGCACGCCGTGCAAACACCCCATCATGTTGAATCGTGAGAAACCTCAGTGGATCAGGGTTAGACCCCGTAGGTGCGTTGTTGGCAGATAAGGCATTATTTTAGATACTCGAACTTGCTTTGTCTGCCAGGCGTTTCTTTCGCATCCGGGTTCGGCGGAAGAGGCGGCTGTCACTGAGGACGAGCTGGCTTTGTTCGGCTCTGTCGTAGCCGAGGTCGACCGCTGGTACAAGAGGCGAGTGGACTCCGAGCACGTGTTTTAGAAATTGGCTTGGCAAAAATTCCTCGGCTGCACTACGTTTGGCTTTGCTTGTGTTTTTTCACTCAGGTGCGTAACAACGCGCCTCACACGGAACGACTGATCAGGATGTCTCATAACGACGAGGCGATTCCTCGGCCGGACGAAGTTTGGCTTTGCTGTTGCGTTCCCCACCCGGGTTTGTAATGATCTGAATGCGCCTCGCACGAGAGGCATGATCAGGAAATTTCAGAACGATGAGGCAAACCCTCGGTTGGACTAAGTTTGGTTTTTCTTGTACTTTCCCCACGCAGGTATGTGTAGTGTTCTGAATCCACCTCGCACGGGAGGCCTCATCAGGTTCTTTCGAAACGGTTCTTCCTAATAGAATATCATCGAATTCTCCTTACTTGTCCACTTGCTGGCAGGGTTAGGGCAACACTAGACCCGGTCCGTGCGAAGGCAGAAGAGAGGGTAAAGTTGTTCGAAGAAAGGAAGAAACGAGCTCGGGATGGCAAGGTGATGAAAACGAATTGCGGCACATCTGAATACCTAGACGCGAACCGCACAGCAGCACCCATGTTTCGTCGCACAAGGCTATTCGTTCTGTTGTCGGTGCGGAGTTGCTGCTACCGTTGCTGCTACCGTTGCTGCCATGAGATTGTGTCCTTACCTACATGTGAAACTTCGTTTGCGACACTCGTCACGCTCATCGGCTTCAGCCCGTGCCCGCGGTTTTTTTCGACAAGATGCTGAGAAGTATGTTTTGTCCCAGCGTATCATTGCACGAGCAGTATCACCGTTGCCATGTATGATACGTAACGAAATCGACAAAAAAAAGTTTGCAAGCGTCTGGGTTGCGGCCTACCCTGTCGCGTTCAACCAGTCCCCTTGCCGCTGCGCACCTCACTACGGGATGTTGTCCTCTCTCTCCAAACCCCCGCCGTCCCCGTGCGCGCTGACAAGACCGCACGGACCGAACGCAAAGGCGACCCTAATGCGCATGCTCCGTCAGATGCGTGGCGTGCGGAGCTGAATATCTCGAGGAAGACGAACCGAGGGGATGGCAGGTGTGTGTCCGCCACCTCGAACAGCAAGGTGTCATATCGTAACCCCATCGCGTTTCTAGTACAAGAGCAACAAGTGTTTCTATTCCGGACGCACCTCATTGAAAGCGTTCGGGTAAAATGGATCGAACCTTGGTCAATGTTCTTCGGTGATTCCGACCGTTCCAGTCTTGACGAGGTGATAGCCGTCGGACGTCATGAAAAGAGTACTGTCCCCACCTTCGTTCTAGGTTGCCAATACTGTTCGGACCTTTAACACGGGGCAGTCCTACCCACGACCGTGTGGGTTGCTCTGAAATACCTCATGACGTCCTTGACTAGCGGGGGGGAGTATCGTTCATCCTGTTGTAGCACTCAATGTTTCATGCGGCAGTTCTCTCGCCCGGACGACTCCATACCGAGATGGAATCGAGTTGATATTCTTGAACAGGTTTGTATATTCTCGGCTTCATTCTGTTGCACATTTCATAATACGATCACGGTAACAGGCTTCGTGTCTGCCTGTCTGATTGACTGTCTACCTGTCCGTCTCGCGTCCGCGCGCGCGCGATTCCTGCCCACGGACGTTTTCAGGGAATGGTCACGGTTTCACCAACATGTGCTCATCCGCACCTCGGACGACCTCCCGCTTTACTGCTGTCTTTGCCGGCGGAGGAAATGGGAAGGGGTACGTGTATAGAGTTAAGAGTGAGCCCTCTGTTGTGCTATTGGCTGAACGCAAGGTTTTAGACCCGTGAAACGAATGACGGAGGACGGATCACATGAAACATACATTGGTGATTGCGTTCTTGGTGGTACAGAACGGTGTTGTACGATGCATTCCTTCCTACCCGTGCGTGTGCGCACTGTCGCTCGCCTCTCAGGTAATCGCAAAAGACCTTGTAGAGCCACCACGAAGCTCCCTAACACACATATCGGTTACTTAGGCATGAGCACCCTGTGATGACAAGGCAAGAAAATGACCGCTCGTTCCCGGCCTGCTCTGTTGTAAACGAGTGTCAGCTCGATGAATATGTGCACCGCGCGTACAGCCTATTCAGCCTCTGTGAGTCGGCAGCCGTTGGAGCTCCCCCTTGGCATGAGGCACGTCACTCACTGTTTTGCGACTTGGACGCCTCAGGCGAGGCTGTCTAGACTCAAAGGCGAACACGCGATGCGCACTTCCTGGGAAGCGGTTTTGAGCGAAAGGCAGGAGATCCTCGAGCCGATGGTCGAGGTGTGTTGCGGTTGATGTCCTTGGGGCTATTGTGGCAGTTGCTGCTGCTGCTGCTGCTGCTGCTGTTGTCGTTGTTGGTGTTGTTGTTACGTCGCGTCTTCTCCTTGAGTCAAGCCCAAAACACAGATCGAAGTAATAAGCAGTGATTTCTTCAAGATCCACTTCCAATAAAGCTTCATCAGGAAGTATCACCAGGGAAAAACACCAGCGTTTCTTCCAGCTTGCCTCTGCCCGCCTAAATTCCCGCCCCCGTTTCATTGTCGCGTCTCACAATTCTTGCTTTGAAATCTGCCGATGGACAAGGCAAAAGTCTGAAAAATGAAAGCCTTCCGCCACGCCTGATCCATTCGAATAGGCAGGCATCTCAAGTACCTTCGATCAACCCATGCATGCGCTCGTAGGCTTCCCTATTCACACATGTGTGTTTCCTGAAGGGTTCGAGAAGCGATATCTCTGTTGACTTGCTCCGTCGTGCACCGGAACATCGCCCACTCTCCGGTTTTCGCCGGTTGTGCGTCTGCTAGGCTGTAATGAAATGGGCGTTGTCCATGGACCGTGCGCTCTGTGACAACGACAAGGGCTCGTGGGCGGTGCTGCATTGTCTGGAGAGCTTGGTGAGCACTCGATCCCGAAGTATCGTCGACTGAGTTTGAAGGCGATCCCATCCCCAGCAACGTCCCAAGGACAAAACCTTGAATCGATTCGATGTATTTCAAATGTCAACGTGTTTCAATGAAAGTGGCGTCGAAGACGTCCTTTTCAGCAGAAATACCCACCCACTCGCAGGTGCCATCCTTGCAAATTGTTGCCCACGGTCCGCAAAATAATGCATCAACAACAGGCGAGTCAGAGTCCAATACAGGCATCCGCCTTCTGCGCTATGCCTCCTCGGGCCAGTGTGCCCCATCAACCGCCTAGGCCAACCCGGTGGTTGCTAAATGTTGTACGTGGCGATGGTGGAGATGATATGGATGACTGCAAGTCATACATCATGGTATGAACCACTGCAATTAAGCAACCAATGCGTTCGCGAGCTGCTCCAATTTTTTTGTCATTGAAGGTTTTCC
The DNA here is from genome assembly GCA_902602495.3 of Ectocarpus sp. CCAP 1310/34. NCBI lineage: Eukaryota > Phaeophyceae > Ectocarpales > Ectocarpaceae > Ectocarpus > Ectocarpus sp. CCAP 1310/34. The sequence goes on along the minus strand of CACKRE030002818.1, from coordinate 49,436 downwards.
ACAAACACACGAATAAAACATCGAACCAGGTATTTGCTGTCCCCGGTCGGACCGAGTCCCTCGACGCAGCTAGCATGGCAATAGAATCTGTATTGGATGGTGTGATGAGGGAATCCTTCTCCATTGAAGAGCGCACGCACAAGAGACGCATGGCAGCCCTTGCAAAGGTGATGTACACCGCGCCCAAAGTTCTGGGCAATCGTGGTATGCATGTGATGTATTGTTTGTTGAAAGGCTGGAGCAACTGCGTAGCTTTGAAACTTCTCCATGTGCGAGTTCTGCACATACATCCGGGCTGCGACTCATTGTGGGCAACACCAAACGACATCGTTTCTTTTTATTACGATGGACAAGAACCAAAATTCTTCTTGTTTCCGGCTTCCGGAGTATTCGTAGCGTACGAATGTCGAAAGTGGAATAAGTATATCCCTTGCTAGCCCCTCAAAGGAGAAGCTTGGTGGGTTCGCCCCCAACAAACTATCTCATCGTGAATCACCTCTGCCATGTATTTGTGACAGCTTCGAGCTCTAGAGGAATTCCAAGGCGGACCCGCCCTCAACAGGAGACGATCCCGCCGAGGTATATTTGCCCGTAATTTAGGCTGCTTTGCGCTCCTCGTCGGACCGTGCGTCAATCCACACGCAAGCCTAGGGCCGGAGCCAGTAAAAACTATTGATAGTTCCTCGCGAAAGCTCAGGGAAAATCTGAAATTGAGGCATGGTTACCGGTCCACGTGGAGCCTTGGTTTTCTAGGGAGAAATGAATTCGATTCTGAACGATGTTCTCTCCTCAAAAACGTGACACGACACACGTAATGGCAAGGTCAGGGTGGTACTGCAGAAGTGCGTAACTTAGGGGGCACACATTATAAGGTGCCAGACCTGAGGCACCAACATCGAATGTGGGGCGGGCGAAAAATGGGCTGTGTTACAGTCCGAAAAGACCGATAGATTAGAGCGTGTCGGGACTACCAGCTGGTTGCACGTTCTGCGGACACAACCCAATGCGCGCTACGAAAACTACCCTTCGCCCACCTGGACCTCTATACTGATTGGCGCATTCCTTTACCAGTCTCTGTGGGACCATCTGGGTTTGGTGTTGCAACGTTACCGAACAAGACTTCCGGGAAGCCGAAGAATGAAGAAATAGGGCAAGCATCCGCTACTACGGTTGAATCTGCACCAAAATCCGCTCGGGGGAAGAGGTCTGTGTCGATGGCGGTGACGGCCGTAATGGCGGGAGGGCAGATGAGCGCAGCAGTCGCTCGCGGACGGCGGCGAGGCTTCGCGGAATTCAGCGAACAGGCACAGGTGCATAGCGCAACTAGCCTTGCCCATGCCCATAGGTCCCTACCACCGAGAGCGTATTCTCGCCAGCGGGGGGGGGGGTTCCAGAGACATGGCTGTAACCAGCTTTGTTGCGGACGAGATAATCATTGAGTCGACGTCGTCAGTGACCCTCGTAGGTTTCGGCGCTGAAGGGCTGCATGCGATGCAGTCCGTGGTCCTTGTCGGAACACTCCTCAGATACATCGCACTTGGTTTCTCGCGGGATTGGTGCAAGCGACAGCGTACCGAAGAAATTCGTGGGTTTCGTTTCCCGCAAGATACGAAGGTTCATGAGAGAAAGCTGGTCGTGAACTAGAGTGTGTGTTTGACTAATCTCCATGCGCAGACTTTGTATCCCAATAGCAACGGCATACGGTTTGTGGCTATGCGGCAACATGTAACTGGTACGACAGTCGCAAGGCGAAGATTACCTCACACCAGTATCATCTGCACACACCATCGATCGATGCGTACCTCCCCAACCGCATACTCTAATTTTCCAAGAATTCCCTCGTCATTAAGGACATTAATCCCCACCTCTGTTTGCGAGAATCTTGATTCCCTAGAACAACTTGTCCTCCGATATTACGTCCCCAGCCCACTGGTTGCGCAACCTTGTTAGTTGTCGATGCGGGCGCTATCAATACAAAATCTACCGCAAAGTACAGCCCACTCTGAGAACGCCGCTTGGTGGAGGAATGTCAGTGAACATGTTAGACACTCGCCTTACCTAAAGAGTCTATCTACTGTACAGCAAACGTTTCCGCATACAATTTGGTTCGGGTCGCCCAGGCAATTGCCACCAGGTACTACGACCGCCCTCGAGATACCCTATTAACAGCCGCAAGGGCAACTGCCTCGTGGTCCCGGCTGCGAGAAGTTTGGTTCCGGACCGAGGAGAACGACATCGACGGCTTGGACGAAGCAAAGGCTTCGTCACTTGAGGTGAGGCGGAGTTAGCAAGCGCCAAGATGTGATCGACCCTGAAGATTGTAAGAGCTGTTTCGAGAACCCGTGTCATTTCATCGATAGGGAAAGTGGGTATGTCGGGCGGGGCATATTGCCCGTCGCAACCTGGGGGGAGCAAAGGGACAAGCGGACCGGTCCATCTCGAGATCAAGGAGGCGTGTCAACCTCGTCTGGCGGATTGTCGTGCGGCAGACAAGTTTTACCGGTGGATCATTTGTTCGTAAACTAGGGACAGAATCGTTGTTACACAAAGCCTCCATCACCCAGCTCCGATCCATAAAGTCATCGTCCATGGTTTGCGATCCGGGTTGTCGTCAGCGACAGCGGTTGGTGAGCAACGCGATTCTCCGTCTTCTTGGGCTATCCATCGTATGTTGGCTTCGAAACTGGCTGATTGTCAAGGCCTTCATTTTTATTTATCGCCTGGCTTGGGCAAATATCACCCAGGCATGTGTGGTGGAGACTTTGGACAAAGAGCGAGAGACATGGGAGCTGCAGGAAAACGAGCGGAGGAGCATGTTTGCGCAAGAAGAGGTCAGCACTCAAAAGACGTGCACCATACTTCGACTTTCTGAACACGGAGGACACTCTTAGAAAATGGGGCGACACAGTACGAACGCTTCGCCGTTGTCAGGATATTCCGATCTAGACGAGGTCAAAGGACCACATTAACCACAAGTTTGAGAAGCGGTCTCGGATCGCACGGATGAAGGTCGCAGGAATCAACGCTGTGTTGAGTTAGCGCACCGCAGGAATGGGCAAGTTGAGATCCAAATAGGGCATAGCAGACGTCTCACCAATGCTTTCGTTCACGTCTAGCTGCACGTTCCGCCAACGTACCCGTTGGCAGTCGCAGCGCAGGGACGACGAGGCCTTGCGTCGAGCAGCAGAAGCCGTCCCTTGCAAGACGCAGGAGGCCGGGCACCGCGCTTTCTGCGCCCTGGTCGACACCATGGAGCGACGATCCCAAGCTCTGGGTAGGCTTCGGTGGGAACTGACGGCCAGGCTCGGAGACATACAGGTCAGGTCACCTGAAACTACGTCTTGGAATTTTGACCCCGAACAGGCAAACAACATCCTAACATCCTAAGAGCTTAGCTGGTTCGTATAGACGACGGTATTCACAACCCTCAGGCATGTTTCATCAAAAGATGCATACAAGAGAATAGGCCGAACCGGACATAGGCAACGGGGCGATCTGTGTGCGCAAGAAACCGACGGTCCTTAAGCCACAAGGGAGAAACACTGGTGTTGGAGAGTCGCGCTGGTGTCCGACAACACTACAAACGTTTGATAGTTGAAGAAACGTGTGGCGAATCCACCAGAGTATGACGACCAGAGTGAGAGACGCGGCGACGGGGAAGCGTTACGTGTGCCGACTGTTGCCGTGTCGGAGCCAGGAGGAGGTGGAGTTCTTGCTGAAGGAGGCGTACCGTACCCAGGTGAAGGACCCCGCTCAAGCATTGGCATTGCTTCAAGCAACCGGAAGAGCAGGTTCTTCATTGCAACACCGACTTCCAAGCCAAAAAACGTAGTTCGCAGCAGCAGGAATGTCTCTCAGTATTGAATGGCTACAAAAGATGCTGAGGAGTGGTGCGCGACCCTCTGCGGGGTATGGCGTATTCCGTTTTCGACGCCCTCACCTCGGATAAACCGTGATCTGTATAAGGTAAAGGCTCTGCACAGCCAACCTCTCGCCCTCGCAAACGCAAGCATTCAGCTTTCGGTAGCAAAACGAGTTGAAGAGGCATTGATGAAAAACAGGTTCGAAGCAGCATGCAGCCGGGGTTGCCTTCCGTCATGCCGCTTCCCTCCTGGACTCGACACGAAAATGTTGGCCATGCGATACCTGATGCCCCCCAGCCTTCGCTTTTGTCCCCTCCGCTCCGGCAGGAAATTCGCAACCCATACCTCGTGAAAATGCACAGTGCCCACCCTCACCGCATCGCGACGTACGACGAGAGGGGCGTGCAAACAACGGGGGGGGAAGTCGTACTCATACAGGCAGAGTTCTGCGCTGGTGGCTCCCTGCAGAATCACCTCAATCTGCTGCTAGGCTCCAGCGGAGAAACGAGCACCGCAGGGCGTAGCTTCGACAGAGAGGTAGAGCGGCGGATAGTGTACACGCCCGAGGCAGAATCGATGCTCAAGGCCGAAGAGGAGGAGAAAAAGCGACAACAGGCTAGAAACGCTCCTTCTCCAACCGCCAACAAGATCGCCGGTCGCAGCGTACCCTGGCGAGAACCTCTGGGGACCGGTGGAGCAGCGCAAGGCGGCACGCTTTCTCAACGCCTGGAGGTTTGGGTCCGGCAGGTGAGCGCCAATCGCCGGGGATGCGGAGAAACATTGGAGTTGAGACAACTCAATGTAGAATGGAACTGTGTCGTCTTTGCATAGAGGCAAATCAGACGCCAAGCATTTCAGCAAACTGCGGCCGTGCACCTACTGGTCAGAGTCCGCGTTTCTGCCGCTGACGACGCTTGGAATTTGAAGGAAACGTCCATGTGCCGTGTTTTGCTCTATTAGGGCAGCGCATGGTCGCTGCGAAACGAGAACTAACGGTGGTATTCGGCCGTTGTGCTTGTCATGTGCCACTGGCAACCCATCCCAAGGAAACTTGCCAAGAGAGCACGCACTTCACGTGCGACCTTGCAAAGGCCGCAAGCCCCCACACTTTTTTGTGTTCGGTCCCTGTAGGATGCAGCTTGAAGCCAATTATCGGTTTCATCACCTACCGCTGCTACCCCTAACCGGCCCGCCGCTTGTCAGGTTGCACATGGTCTTTCTGCACTACACGCCGACGGTGGGATGCACCGCAACATCAACGCTCAAAACGTGTTTCTCGACGAGAGAGGCAGGGCGAAGCTTGGCGGCTACCAGTTCCTGAAGGTTCTTGTAATCGGGATAGACAGACGCCAACAACCGGCTAGTTTGCGTGTGTTGCAATAGGTTTGCTTCCAGCTCCGCGCCCTCTGCTCCGGTTGATTGTTGTTGGTATCAGGAAATACCATTCATCTTTTGACAAACGTACTCCGTAGCTGTAGAAAAATGCGCACGACTCATAATCACGATCCGGTCAAACTTGCACACGCTAAGACGATATGCCGTAAGCAGGGGGCGACCAGCGACTTTACCGGATCGCTTGCAATGCACGAGGGCTTCGGGTGCGCTGCCTACGCCCCACCAGAGTTCGAACTGCGTGACGAAACCTCCCCTAAGGTGTGGGATCTCAGTGGGTGTTTATTTTTCTCCCTGGCGCGAATATCAACCAACCCCATAGAGTTTGAGGGGCTTCGCATCTTTTCTTGCCCGCTCTTGGGGCTCCTCTAGTGGTGGGGCGAAAACCAGTCGAACCTTTCCGGCCTACGGTGTCCGATACGTTGATGTTTTCGCATATTCTGGGCATGTCCGGTCGATCAGGCGTTTGGTTCCCCAACTTAGCATTTTCCTGGTACACCGACATCGTTGTGATCGACCTCAGGGTGATGTGTGGTCATTAGGCTGCGCTCTGTACAAGTGGACAACAGGCAAGGAGTTTTCCTCCGTCGCTGCCAGCGCGCGCCTGCAGGATACCCTCCACCTCGTTCCGCCTAGTTACGGAGACAAGGTAAACAACGGGTTTGACCACTTTCTTTTGATCGGATGGCGGAAGATTTTCCCTGCTTCCTGAGAGCTGAAATAAGTTCTGACCTGTCGGGCAGTTGTTGCGTTCTCGGGCTCGACGATACCTTGCGGGCAGGAGCGGCCGCCGACGAGGTCGTTTGTCCCGATTCGGTATAGCTTGCGCTTCCTCGATGTCGGGGTGGCCAGTACCCACCATGCTCTCTACCGAACGCCCACGAACTGCGAGGCTCAAATTTTGTTTGTGAAATCAACGGCTTGTGCCAAGCATCCGGTTGGGCGCAAACTCTGTGTGCTTTTGATCGGCTTCGCGATTTTACAGGTCAAGACCGCGCTTTTCATGTGCTTGCAGCGTGATCCTACCGTTAGGGTGACATCCGCGGATCTCTGGAAGTTCATGGCGACGTCAGGAGACAGCACTGTTGCAAATCCTGTTCAAGTTTCTTCAGATCCACCCGTTGCACACTAGTACGATGTTCGGCATAGCGGGGTTGGTTCCACAGGGGACGTGGCCACTCGGACCTCCGCGTTGTGGTCTTGGGGAATGTGCAGCGAGTTGATGAGGTTACCTGACGATGGGGCGACCTTTGTGGCGGCAGCCGTCCAAATACCCTCTTGCATTCGGGGGGAACCTCGTGGATTTATCGTGGTTGTATGCATACGTCGGTCGCAATGTCGGTGGGAGTATCGACTGCGGCGCGTGATCGCGTAGGAGGCCTCTATAATCTGCATGAACTTGCCCAGAAGGTTGGAGCATCGCCATATCGCGGGCTGAAGCGCAGCAGGATCATCTGCGTGATGGTCAATACCATCAAGAGATACTGTCGTCCCTGGTGGGGTTAATTTATCAAACATGTAGCACGCGTTTACGCTCGCGCTCCCAAACTGCTTCGCCGACCCCTTTGACACAGCGACCACATCGATATGTTTTTCCAGGTCAACAAGACGAGCTTTGTGGCACCCCAGCCGCCAACTTTTTTCGCGGCATAAAGCATTCAACATCGTCCATAATACGCATGTTACGCGTTCATTGCGAGACAAACGACGGGGCTTGCCAGAATAGCACTCCAAGCGTGCAATACTCCTCAGGTGTCGGTACGAGGAGGATAACGAGGAATACAGTCAACGGAGTTGTCTGTGGCCCTGAGGCATCTACTCGACCTGCAGCGTAACCATGTGAGGTGGATGCTGTGTCGCTGTCGCTCGAAGTGGTCACGTAAGACACATGACTGACCCCCCCTGGCAAGGGGGGCGAGCGTTTTGGTCCTTGTCCGATGACGGCGTAATCGGAGCGGCCTCCGATTTTGGTGTCTTTGTCAGCACTTCTGTGGTTGGTAGCGGTTGGAGTCCGCTCAGCATTGGCACACCGCGAATCACAGACCATGGGAAAACGACGTGTGCCTTGCGACATGCAATCGCGAGTACTCGTACGCCTTGGTGTCGCCTTCCGATGAGTGACTCTAAACATGGTCTCCAGATCCATCGGTCACCGTGCGGCACAGGCTGTCGCAGAGCCGTACGCGCGCGCGTAACATTCCCACGAAAATGCATGCGTGAAAAAGCTACCCCCTTAGTACCCCTTGGCGGCGCTCCTAATTCGCTGCCGATAATGAGCGGTTTCACACGAGGACGTCAGAGCTGACCCAAAGGGAATGCATGCTCGAAAACCCAGACCTACGTGCCCGCACCTCGACCCGACGCTTGCATCATGGTGGCCATCACCTCAAGGTCCAGGCTGGTTCACGGGCGGCAACGACAAGCAATTGTGCGTCATGCAAGCTCGAGAACGTTTGGTTTGGGTAGCCGCCTTCACGAGAGGCCGCCTCATTCGCGCCTAGTCTTGGAGGTTGTGCGTGGCGACAGCAACGTAGCTGCCGCCCGCGTGGGGAATGTGGGCTGCGCCATCTGCACCCGCCCGGTTGAACTTCGTGTCCCCACGGCTGTGAACGATACAGGTGTTACTGTCTTTCCGGGGTTCCGTGGGACTTGACAGTAATCCCACCACGAATAAATATTATTGCTGTTCTTCCGTGTTTCCTTAACGCCTTGTGTAGACACCGTGCAGGTACAGAGCTCGCTGAGCTTGCTAACCACTCGTCGAACGCTTCTTCGATGTAATCTACGACACATCGAAAACATTTTTGTACAACTTAGAGTGCCCGTGGCTTTCATTTGAATACGACGGCAAGGTTTCCCCCATGCCTCAGGATGGCGCAAAGGAGCATCAGAACGAACAGGGCGACAATATGTCGAAAACCGTCCAGGCCTATGATCTAATGTCTCATTTTCCGCTTCAGGGAAAACAAGTGAACTTTTGTCGCCACCCGCGACTCCAAGATAACAGAAAACAACCCTGGTCTCGTTTCTATGTCTAAATCCATCGATAATATTAATGAAATTAATGAAGATCGAGGTCGAGGCCGCGGGACAGAGGATGAATCAGATGTTGGATCGTGGGAGTGGCTCTCATCACTGGTGACCAAGTCGGCAGGCGGAAGCCGGAGCTGTAGTCTGGTGGCGGAGGAAGCGCCGAGGGAGCAGTTAGACTTCTACAGCAGCTCTTCGAAATCAGCAGACACACAGCTCACATCGCTGCGGCACCAAGAAGGCATTGGACCTCGCCCAAAAACAGGTGTTTCTTACAAGCGGGCCGGCACTGCATCACCGGGACCGGTATTTGCGCGGGGAAGGGTGGCATATATCTATTGGGGGGTGTCATCTTGCGTAGAAAACGGTATGACTAGTCGCGTGCTGTTTTTCTTCGATTGATCTGTCGCAGCCGCTTTAACAAGTTCTACCCCCGCTTGCCTCTGTACCTGGAAAGCCCCGATCCGGCGTCACGGAAGAAATCCTCTGTGGTGCTTTCTGAAAGATTTGAATACGAAAAAAGGTCAGCTTCCCTACCACAACAATTCACTATAGCTACGAAGTGCGCACAAACGCTTGTCGCCAAAATGCCTAGCCCACCGGACCGACCTGCTGCGTCTTCACAATTACGAACAATGACATTATTTGAGGTGCCAGCTACCCCAAACAAAACAAACTCATCGGCGATGAGGCCGACCCGCAAGTAACAGACTACTGCGTGAATACCCCCCGAACTTTCCTCACCAACAAAAGGGGTACAAGGTATGTAACTATAAGTACAAAAATAATATATTCACGGGATGTTGCAGCTTCCCTAACCACCGCGCCTTATATCTCGGGTACATCCACACCACCCCTGGATACTTGGATCTCGTGCCTACGAAGCACATGAATATTCTTCACCCCAACGTACTGCTTCGCATCAACCTCTCCCTCGCCCTATTTGCCATCGAAACCGTCACTGCATCTCCCCAATCGTGAGACAGTAGCGAGACACATTTTCAACCACGACATCGAAGTAGAAAACTGCTATAGGAACGAATCCTTTAGCCTGCATTCCGGCGTTCCTCCCTCATCCGCAGAAACGGGGAGAAAGTGGAGTAGGGAGCCAGCACGCTGGCTATTCGAAAGCCACACTATGAATGGCTGGTACGAAAGAGACCGTCCACAACAGAGTGCGCCACCCGCACTTGCTACACACAATACGAGAACAATGACGGCGCTAACTCCGACCTCCTCGACCATATATTCCGCGTGCACAACACTCGACCACAGCTGGCTATCCTGCTCCTTGGCTATGCATTGAACGTCTACAATCAATCGCTCTTAGCTACAGCTTGTGAGACGTTCTCCTCCGCGTGCCGTTGCGATCTAAACCACGGCACCTATTACCGCGGCCTTGACACAGACAAGGCCGCCTCTCCTGCTCGCTCTTTTTACACGAAGGCACGAAGCGGTCCTCTTCCTATACAACATCCAAACGCGCACAACAGCCGTTCATGTTTAGAAATCTTTAATAAACGACTAAAACGTGATGTGCAACATGTCGCAACGGGGTTTTCCTTCAACTAGAACCCCGTGGGCAGAACAACAGTCGTGTGTCGCCGTTTTCTTCTAGAATGGGTTCTCAATTTTCTTTGAGAAGACGGTTACGCCACCCCACTCAGTAAAACGGTTTTCGTCACCCTACACGTAGCTCGTGATCTAAATAGTAGGCGACCAAGACAAAGAGCGGGGCTACACCTAGATAAGCTGTCGCCTACATCCACTCACACCCTACCGCACCACAAACAGCAAAATCACGCAAATAAAACCCCAAAACAAACCAGTGGGCGGCTTTCTTGGCTCACAGTCCGGCTATCCATCGTTGGGAAGTGCAGGTGGTCACCACCAACAAAGGGGTGGGCTCCTACGAAGCAGCGTCCTCGGCGCCAGCCACAGCACTAGAAAAGGGAAGCCATCTCGTGGCTAATGCAACCTCCTTCACGGAGGGATCAAGCTTCCACGCGATAGGCTCCACGCCGTTCAGCTCGTACACCACCCTCTCCATGAACCGGAAACTGATAGGTGGTTGGAAAGGCATGAGAGGGTGTGCAAGGAAGGGGGGGGGCATCATGCATTGCTTGCCGTCATGTTTGTGTAGAAGCCGTCAACCAAAGTGTCTCGTCTTAGTCGAGCACCTTGCTTTCCCTGCTTAACCCACGTCCTTTGTTTTTTTGCTCTTTGGGGACTTTGGTGATGTTGTTGGGGGGGGTGTTTTTCGCTTCACACACTTTAGGATGTTGCACAGCGGTAGGGGAGGGGAGGTGACAAGAGGACAACAAGGATTGCCTGCATTTTGATGCACAACTGAGGTAGGATCGATATTCCATGTGCTCGCTGATGGCATTGATCTCACACGGAAAAATGTACGGCACGGCAGAAGCTAGCAGCAGCAGCAGCAGCAGCAGCGGCGGCGGCAATAGCAAAAACAGTTACGGCACGCCTGCTGCTGCGTGTTGTACAGACCCTGCCCTGCCCAGGCCAGGTCTACATATTCCGATTTACTAATGGTCTCATAAATACATGTAGTACTTTCCAATGCTCAGGAACGCACCTGACTGCCACAAAGACCGACTATGAAGGGTACGACCAACAGATGGCGTAGGAAACAGGAATATGCGAAACAGGAATCTACGAAACTCACACTCTGAAGTGGTCGAGCGGCCCGTTGCATATCCCGGTAACGATGCAGTATTTTTCCTCGAAGGGGCTCGAGTGGTGTCGTCCGTGCTCCTTACGGCTGACGGTTACACCGAATTTTTGGAGGGCCCTCACAAGTGGGGGCGGAGACGTCATGTGCGCGAAACGATGAAATTCCTGTCCAAAAAGTCAGAAAAAACAGCCAAAACAACCAACACCAACGAAATAGGGAGGCAAGGATCAGCGCCACGACTTCCTAGAGGATTGTGCAACACGGTCAACACCTAGAGTAGGAGAAACACGGACGAGAGCACATGCAAGCGGTCGTCGACTAGACTTCAGCCCCGAATGGTACAAAGGCGAAAGTCTACCAATAACGGGAACCTGCTGCGATCAAGTCCACACTTAGCAGGAACAGAAGTGTGCTTTCGGGTCCGCCGAATGCTCTCGTGAAACCCTTGCCCTTCTCGACTCACGTTGGACATGAGCGATCCGACGAGAAAGGTGACCCCGAGGGCGACGCCCGCCGGCCCCGGGTTGACCAGGCGAAGCAGCGCCAGCAGCGGCAGCACGGCGTAGGCGATCTTGTGCACGTTGTTCTCGAACGGTCGGTAGGTTATTGTCCACGGCGAACCTGAGGCAGAGCCACCGGAATACGCAAAAAAGAGCGCCAAAAGGGTGCGGGTTTTTGTTGTTAGCATCGACCGCGCTTACCGGCTGACCGATGAACAGACTCAAGTCTCAGTGCGGCTGAAAGCAGAAAATGCTTCAAAATCTGCGTGTGTGCGTCGTTCGGGGGCGGGCACGAGGGGGGTGCACAAGCCGTGTTTATATTTGAAAATGCCGATTCGGGGGGCGAGCGGTATTTGTTATCAAATTGCTCTCGCAGCATCGGCGTTCCCGCAGGGCATCTTCGATGGTTTACCCGTGAGCAGCATGGAGGAACACCTGCCTGTACCCGTAACCGCCACTCGTTGCAAGCTACGGAATTCGCTACGGCTAACAGACGCTGTCCTTGATTGCTCCAGACTGCACCTCCTCGCACTATCACTAGCACCTATCTCCCCTCCGCGCGCGTTCAATTCACAGCGGCGGCCAGCGCTGTGCTATTCAACATATGTCGCACGAGGCCAGCTGCAAGTGTCTCCGTTCGCGCAAAACGAGCATCAGACGGAGGCGGCACCAGCATCTTTATCGTAAGGGGGGTATACAACCGCATGAGAGCTACCTGCATCATCATGACGTCCACCCCTCTGTTTTGTTTCCCACTCGCGCGATAGGTCACACGCTCTGTGTCCCACGCTCATCGACTCCCCTATTCTTGGAAAGATTGAATAAATTGAATAGATTGGATTTTGTCTCCTTCAGCGCTTTTCTAACTCTCAACACCTAATAACTACATCAAAACTGAGCGGAGGTCGGAACGGTTTTTAATGTGAAGACGACGACAACAACAACACCAACAACAAAACCAACACCGACGGCATCAACACACCGTGGTGGCCTTGAAACGCCTCGATCACCGCCCCGAAGACCGGCGTGCTGTCGTCCCCGTAGTTGTCCACCGACCAGTGGAAAACCCCGCTCACCAAATCTGCGATCGTGTACCCCACAAACGCCCCAGCCGCCGTCCACAGCGCCTCCAGGGGCGACGTTACGGTGGACAGAGCCTGCACACGAGGGTTGCGGGGGGCGAGGAGGGAGGATCAAGCGCGTGAGGGCAAGGGTGCTTGGACCAAGACAAAGCGGGGCAACAGCTGCAGTTGAGCACCCTCCGTTATGGAGGTTGTTTCCACAATAGTGCCAGGGAGAATGTGTGACCGATCATGGCAATAAGCACGTCTACAGTTTACCGCACACAACAGACACACGTGGCTTCATAAACCTGAGCTGTCAAAAAAAAAAACTGAACGAAAATTCCAGAACTCGTCACTACCACCAGTCCATGCACCAGGGCACGGACCGCGAGCTAGCGTACGAAGGGGGGGGACACACCTGCAAGAGGTAAATGGCGTTAAGGGCCAAAGACGACCACACGAGCACGATCATCTTCGGCGTGTTTCCAAGAAGGTCCCCTTCCACCACCACTTCGGGCGCCTTCCCTGGGCGGCGCGCTTGTCCTCGAGATAGCGGCTCCTCTACCACCGCAGCGGCACCGGGAGACGGGCGCAAGTCCGCATCAACGATAGCTGCAGCAGCTTCTGCTACCGTCGGCTGCTGGGCCACTGCGGCGGTGGCGGCTGTCGCCTCGAGGAACGTTGTCTTGGGATCTGTTTGCCGCAGCGAAAGAATCTTCCGTCGAAAAAAGGAACGACGGAACAAGGGGCGGGGAGGGCAGGGCATCTTTGTGGTTCGGGGTGGGGCGTATATCGCGCAGATAAAGCTCGCCGAAATGAGATGGGATGAGGAGCGTTAACATGCCGATGTGGTCCTGGTCAGTCCACCGTTGGTGATAACCCCACCAGGGAAAAAAGAAAAAAGGTATCTAGCTGTTGCTGCGTTGGTCACCTCGAAAAAATCGCAGATGGAAAAACCAACACGAGCAGACCAACAACACGCCGTAGGGAGGGGGAACTCTCCCCGTTCCCCTTTGCGTGGCGCGTTCGCTATGGACGAAGTAATTGGGATGCTCGGATGTAGAGCATGCGTCATTTTATGGGCACGTCGCACATGCACAATGGCGCAACCTAAAAAAAATGATCAGACACTTTTGATCTCCCCTGAAGCTCGCGTTTCTCGCCGTCTCGGCGGGGAACCAGTCGTAACTCTATAGCTAAAAGCGTGGGGTGAGGTTCGGAAACTTGAAGACAGTTTTACCCTCAGGTTCGCAGATAACCACCCAATGGTACAAGTGCTTGCGCCATTTGCAGGTGTAGCCTACATGCATTGACGACAGCACGGGCATACGCATGCACCACTTCAAGACACGAGGCAGTGTTGCGGTGCGGTTTCGGCTGGGGATGGATGTAGACTATTCCTTTCCCTTTCATATCCGTGCAGTACCTATCTCCGTCTTCTTGGGGCTCGCACGACAGATTCGTGAAGTTGCGCGTTGTAGTGTACCAACATATGGAGAACCCAAGAAAACAGGCAGGGGAGCAGATGCGCTGCTCCTGTGTTACAGCAAGGAGATTCTTCGAGGCACTCACAGTGCGAGGGCGGGACTGAGATCCGGATCTCCCTTACAAGTACTTTACTACTGCTGTACCTGTCTTTCTGTGTTCGTAGTTATTTTCCTTAACACTGCTGTACCTGATGACGACGGTAAACACCCATACATCGTGCACATGCAATGAAATTTTCAAAGCATCCCTCTAGCGCTCATTCAACGCTCATACAAAATAGTTAACACCATGTGCTACATCTATGGCATGCACAGCGTATGTACACGTTGTTGTAGAGATGGGAAGAGGGCACAGGGCTATAGCTGTGCAACCGGTACTCAATAGTGCGGTTTTCAACACCGCGCTCAACCCTACCTCTCTTTTGGAATTGTATGCTAGTATCTACAGCAGTAGTTATGCACTGAGTGGTGATGCCGTCATGCCCATCGAGCAACTGGCTCAGATAGCTACAGCAGTAGATGTTTCAACATTTTCTATTCATGATCGCCTGCGCTATCGTGGCTGCCTGTGTTACCATCAGCTGCGATTGCTACAACTTCGCAGCAAACATGTCTGCTGGGAGTACTCCAGCTTTTTGGCTAGAATCCAATGAATACAACGCTTGGAATAGGTTTGTCGGTTGGAAGATCCGGAAGGAATTTGTTATTCGTGTGCACGTCTATTACTTGATGGCGTGTCCACCCAGCCTTGGGACATCATAAACCTGCTGCGTGTCAGGGCACTACTGCCTGAGTGTCGCTGGACACCCACGTGTGGACACCGAGGAAGCCCACGCACTACTATTCGCTGAGCAGCAGCAGCATAGCTAGCATGGTAGACCGTCAGGTGCTACGTGGTCGTGTGAAGAGCTCGCTCGGCCGGGTACCACGGCCTGTTCTGATTTTCGAATCTCCCGAATTGCAGGCAACACAGCGCAGCACGAGTGACACAGTGGTGTCTGTCTGTCTCCCTATTGTCCATCGGATTTAGGTGATGAGCCTGCGTTGGACGCGCGATTGCATGCTGCTGTAGCTCCTTTCACAGATACACAGATGTAGGCGCTTGTCACCTAACACGTCATCCGAAGTACCACATCAGCTGTCGCAGAACACTGCGATATATCTCAATACATCTGCCGCCGTACACACGACGAGGCAAAACGTATCCATTCGCACCTCGCTGCTATCCCGCGCTGCCTCCATCACGCTAGCTCTTCTTTCGGCGTCCATCCCAGATCTCATCAGTGGCAGGCCGCCGCCGCCGCTGCTGCTGCTGCTGCTGCTGCTGCTGCTGCTGCTGCTGCTGCTGTAACGGGCCGGCGACATCGGGCCACTGATGATGGTGTGACGAACGCGAAAAGAACTACAGAGGGTGACGCTCAGGAACGAGGCCACGAAACACGCACGTGTACTCCATCGGCAGATCATGTTCTTGGTAGAGTAGAGTAGGTCCTTCCTGTGCTCTGTCAGTGCCAAGACCTCAGCGCGAGTGGCAGAGTGACGCGAGATAAAGCGGGAAAATGTGCGTGTGCCAGTGAATAATCTCGTGTGACGAGTAACGAGCGCTAGGGGGAAGCGGCATGATTTCGCACGTTCCGCGGATACGATCTGCGACGCCCCCGCGAGGAGTCATCAAGTTATGACTGCTGTGCAGGATGACGTCATGCAACGTGGAAACAGACAGAGCGAGGCGTTAAGCGCTTAATTCAGGCGTGCAGGCGTGCCCGTGAGACATGTTGCCGATCACTCGAGCATCGACAGCTCCGCAACGGCAACTCGTGCTTGCTCGGATGCGGCATGATTTCCAGCTGCTTCCCCGTTACTCGCGTTTCGGCACAGGCATCAGCCATGCTCAGGGGACGCAGTCATCAGTAGTTGTCACAGGTGCACCACCACCGGGAGAAGGAGCTGGAGCTATTGGAGACGTGGTGGTGGTGGGAGCAGGTGTTGGAGGTACGTTGACTGCTACACTTTGTGGCTCGAGACCTCGCAACATCCATTTGTGCACTGCATCGAAGGAATGCATACCAGTGGTATATTTTTTTTCTTCTTAATATCACACAACAAATCCATCTCTATCGATAGAAATACGTCTAAAGATAGATTAGCAATGAATCCATACCGTGAGCGAAAGGCTACCTATGTCTACGGTTTCCCAGAAAGCATACAACGATAACTCCCCTGAAACTATCACATCAGACACGAAACTCTCGTTGACACCAGGTACACAATCAATGCAGCAGCATCACAACCGCTTTGATACCCACGATGGCTGGGTGTCATTCCATTTTTGGACCGCCTGAACTTCCTATGCATATGACGCGACATGATCCATGAGGGTAGCATAGTTCGGCCCTGCCAGATACCCGCCCTTTCTACTGCTGCCTATCTCTTCGGATGTCGAGATACTGTAAGAATACGTTGTTAGTGTTGTTGTTGTCGTCGTCACATTAAAAACCGTTCCGATCTCTCTCTACCCAGTACCTTCGTATGTTCGTACTGATCCAACACTCGACGCGGTCGGTTCCCGTGGTCGCAGGCTAATTTACCCTAAAAAGGTACACTCAAATAAAATGGCCCCGGGGGGTCCGCAAGTGAATTGAAATCAACGACAGATATTCTGGAGTCCTCCACTCCCTCTGCGCGCTATGCGATGTAGCAACTGAGACTAGGAGTCACCATCACGGGCCGGAGAGAATGAGGTGCACCCCCTTGGTCCAATCTTGGTACTTCACAACGCAAGCAGAGACAACGCCATCTGGCACAGAAAAAGAAAAAAAAAAAGAGAAAAAGAGAAGAAAATAAAAGGAAGCATTTAGGAAAGAGAAAATGAAATAAAAAGAGCGAAGACAAAAAGGAACCAGGCCGAAAAATAACAAGAAATAAGAGACAGAAAAAGGCACACAGTGGAGAGACCACTAACGAGCAAGCAAACACGCAAACATGGCCACCAACCAGCGATACATTGTAATGGTACGTCATCACTAGTGGGGGTTGGTCCAATGGTGCAGCTTTGGGGGGGGGGGATTGGCTATAAGAAATTCAACCCGGCACGTATCGCGCCACTCGGTTCGTCTCTTCTCGTTTGCTTTCTTCCCTCGCCGTCTCGTCCGTCGCCTGCCCCCCTCCCGCCCCATTGGTTGTTGACTTGTGGTTTCGTTTGAGCGCCCGTTGTCGGCTGACGTCTTCTTCCTTCTCGTGCCAGGAGGTCATGAACCTCTCAGCTCCCTGCAGCACCGCCGCATGCCAGGGTACTCCCCCCTCCACCTTCGCGGCTTCCGTCCACTTTAACTTCGGTGCCGTGTCTTTCGGTACCGGGATTCCGAAACAACATGGATGGATCGGTTTTCGTAGATCCGTTGTCGGTCCCAAATGCCTTCAGGTCGTCGAGTACACACTTCGGCCAGTTATGTTCCTGTCCCCCCGTACGTCGCTTCTCCCCCTCTGCCAGTTCGCCGAGCATCAGTCGTTTCGGAAGTCGCCCGTCCGGCTGCCTTGCCAGTGCTCCCGCAAACAGTAGGCGTCGTTGTCGGATCGTGGCTTCGACGCTCTGGCATTCGACCCTTTTCAGCGTCTGGGTGTAAGAAAGCTGCCGGTAGGTGTCTTTCTTGCGCTTGTACCCGATAACTCGAAGGAGCAGTCGGTGGTGTATCGACCGCAGCGTCTGATAGTG